>PVJN01014685.1:0-46001 GCA_004026805.1 Lasiurus borealis | reverse complement strand
TTGCTTCTGGAAGCAACTTTTCCCTGAGACCTGGTTGAAAGTAATTCTCTGGTGTCAAAATCCCCAGCATGGAGGTGAAGAACTTTGCAGCTTGGGATTATGTTGTATTTGCAGCCCTCTTTATCATTTCTTCTGGAATCGGGGTGTTCTTTGCTATTAAGGAGAGAAAGAAGGCGACTTCAAGGGAGTTCCTGGTTGGAGGAAGACAAATGACCTGTGGTCCCGTGGCATTGTCTCTGACAGCCAGCTTCATGTCAGCTGTCACTGTCCTGGGGGCCCCTTCCGAGGTCTACCGCTTTGGGGCCTCCTTCACACTCTTCTTCATTGCGTATACTTTTGTCATCATCTTCACATCAGAGCTCTTTCTGCCTGTGTTCTATAGATCTGGCATCACCAGCACTTATGAGGTAAGACAACTCTCCCTTATTCTTTATTTTGGGAGGAGGTGCTATTTTCTCTTCACTTGATCAATCTTTTGTTGTTTTTGCTTTTTTTCTCTAATAATACACATCCTCTTAATGATAATATGTGGTAATTGAAGAATACTCACTTATTTTTAGGAAAAAAATATTACAATGCTATTGTGAAAAGCTTAAGCTTTGGATACAGACACACCTGTCCTTTCTTCTGTAGAAGGAAGTCATGACTCAACTCCACGAGGCTATTTCAATGATTAAATGAGAACCTGTGTATGACTACTGAATGCATTAGCTTCTCAATGAGAGAGCTAAAGTTATTATTTGTATTATTATTAACGTATTCTGAAAAGCATGCAGAATATTGTCATTTTCCATAGAAAAGCAGAGATAGTATAGGTGAGTAACTTAGTCTAGATTGTATAGTGAGTAAAGCCTACTGTGAACCCATTTTGTCTGTATCTCTTTCTATCAGATAGTAAAGTTGAGCATTCTAATACAAATTATTACTATGCTCCAGTTTTTTAATGGGAGAAATGATAATGTTTTTAATAATTAGAAAATATTTTAATTATAAAGAATTGCTCAATTATACAAATATGGGGATTATTTTAATGAGAGAAAATCAGGTAGTTATACTTTGACTTTGCAATAATTCTCAAGAAAAATATCAAGTTAAAAATTGAATTTGCACATCCAATATTTGTGATAAATATTAGTTTCTATGAAAAAAGTGTTTATTTTCCTTATCAAATATTCTTACTAAGTTACAGCAGAGGACTCTTAACAGAAGAGGAATATTTTTCTGTTTTTAATTTTGTAAGCAAAATAATTATTAAATTAGTATAGAAATAGAAAAATATTTACAATATTAGTGCCTACATGGGACAAACATGGGTTGAAGAAGCTAATTACTTCTTGCTTTAAAATATATTTACATATGGGACTGCCTATAGGGTTATAATATATAAATTTAATTTACAAAGTTTGGTGCCCTCTACATATTTTTAAATTCTCCAATAGTAAGAAATCAAGGTTATGTAAAGTACATATAAAGTTATTTTGGGATTCTGTCTTGCTCTGTAAGAACTGGGAGTGTGGCATAGGGATTAAGAGTATGGACTCCAGACTCAATCTATTTGGCTTTGAATGCTAGCTCTGCCATGACGTTGGGAAAATGACTTAATTTTTCTGTACTTGATTTTTACATATGTGAAATAGTGATGATAAAATCACCTATCTCAAAGGACATCTCTGAGGAGTAAATGCAAAACCTTTATTATTATTTTTTATTTTTTTCAATTACAGTTGACATTCATATGCAAATACTTTTAATACATTCTAGCAAACAGTAAATACTACATAAAAGTTTTGTATTATTATTGTTGTTGTTGGCACTGTCCCCACATTTATAGTATGACTTAGTCTATCTATTGAAGCTTGAATTTGATTTTTTGTTCATCATCTATTTCCTGTTCCTGACCCATAAATATCCTTTCTGGGGTCTTTTAAGACACTAAATACGGGAGAGGGTAGAGTCTATTTCCCCAGCTCTTGGCAACAGGATGTGGCAGAAATGATGTGTGTAGCTTAGGCTTCATTAGGCTCAGAGTTTCTGCCTCTGTGTTCCTGGAATGCTGTCTTGACATTGCTATGCCAGGAAGCTGTTGCAGCTGGTCTAGCTTCTGGAGCATGAGTGGGAACACAGCCATCGCCAACTAACAAGCAGAGGCTTTAGTGAGACAATCTTGGACCTTCTCACCCAGCTGATCTTCCAGTTGATTTCAACCCCATGAGAGCCCAGGGGAGATAAATAGAGGAATCACTCAACAGGTCTTCAAAATTATGAGAAATAATAAATTCTTGATTTTTAAGTCCATGAGTTTTGGGGTGGGGATTAGATGGCAATAGCCAACTGATTTAAATGCTTTGATATACAGTGGGATTTCAAGATGAAGATATGCCATCTGTGCTACTTTAGCACAATCCTGTGCCCTGTCAAAGCATAAGGAATTATTCTCACCCTATATATTAGGTTCCACTCATTTGCAATATCATACATTTTCATTATCTCCACTTAGTTTATAATTTGTCTCATCATGCTATCTCCACTTCAATTAATGTTATTCTTTTTTCTTTTTTTATTGTACACTAATATATTCAGTTTGTTATTATTTACATCTAACACTAGTTAGAAAGTAGGTAGGCCAGACACCAGTCTCTAACACTAATTTAGAGACTGGTGTCTGGTCTACCTACTTTCTTATTTTTCTTGGACTTATCAAACTAAATGGCTTTTAAACTCCTTACTCTTCAATTCCAACTTTTTTGTTGTAAGAATACACAGGATATTACTTCCGTGTATCTTCTTTTATAGTGGTTTTAAGCATTATAGACTACTTTTTTAGTATTTTTTTTCCTTTTTATTTCTCTTTAAGTTAAATTTGTGGTTTAATAGCAATTATAATTTAAATTTTGAGAAATTAGATGGACAGATATATGATATTACCATTGAATCTTATTTAGCATAGTAAATGATATTACAAAATCTTTGTTGTTAAATAGGTATTCAGGATCTGTTAGGATCTTAACCAATGTTATGAAGCCTTTTAGGTCATTGTAAGTATTGACTTTTACTGTGATATGGGTCATTACCATGTTTGAGCAGAGGAGTGAGATGATGGGATTTATATTTTGAGTGTTATACTATCAGGATATTGAGAATGATTATAGGGTTTTAACTGCTGAGGTAGGGGATCTAATTATTAGGGCATTGCTATAATCTAGGCAAGAGATGATGGTATTATAATGGCAGCAGAGGAGATAATGCAAATAACTGTTTTGAAATTGGGGGTAGGCCCATGATTATTTTATGAACTGGATGTAGACAGTGAGAGGAAGTGAGGAGTAATCATGCTCCATGTTATTTGGGCTTGAACAATATGGAAGGTTGACTTGCTATTTCCTGATGTGGAAAGGAATGTGACTAAATCAGGTTTGGGGTTTTGAAAATAATCAGATATGATGTTAAATGTTACCTCTGAAAACCCAAAGCATGCAACTTTTCTGTTGAGCTTTCATTTTACTTTTGACTGCATAAATAGCTATAGACACAGCAAAGATGGCCATTGAATGCTCTAAGTCAATACCTTCTTTCATAGTGATATTATACAGTTGGAATAGTCTCTCTTATTTCATGGATGAGAAGCCAGATGCTTAGATTAATGAGTGAGGTAGTGGTATGTATCTTTTTCTCCATAGTGTCTTTATAGTTTTACTAAGATAAGAAAAGCCTGAATCAGATGATTGAGGGTTAGGAATATAAAACATCCACAATGCAGAATAAAGATTTTGAGAAAAAAAGAGAGATATAAGTAGAGTTCCATTAAGAGAATCAATGTGGCTTGATGTGTGGTTGATAGAAGGGTGGGAAGGATTGGAATTCAGATCAGTTATGGAGCTACTAGTCTAGTCTGTAAAAGATTAAATAAAGGCCTGAATTGAATTTTTGGAGCATTGGGAACATAAAAGGTGATGATGGCTTTAGTATATGCAGTAGGAAAATCCTGAGTAGAAAGCCAGAATGCTCATATTTTTTTTTCTTTTTAAGCAACCTACTTATCTTCCCTACTTATCTTGAGAAGTTTGAACAAGTATTGAGCTTTAATATATATTTGACTTTAAAGAATCAATATTTTTTTCTTTTTCTGCCATGTATATAGCATAAAAACACACGATAAATCCAAAGTACTAAACTCAAAGGAATTAAAAACAAACAAAAAAGGAACTTATGTATGTAAGACTCACTGACTCTTTGCATGTTCTTTATTCTCTCTAGTACTTACAGCTACGATTCAATAAAGGAGTTCGCTATGGAGCAACAGTCATCTACATTGTGCAGACGGTAAGGATAAGGGTGGCTACAAATGTGGAATTGTGGGTGACAAGATATAAGTTAGTTTACTTCAGGGCGTAGTTAACTCAATTAAGAGGAAAATTTGATACTAAAAAGAAACTAATTTCTTTTACGGTTAACACTTTTGAGATATGTGATTACATCTAGTCATCCATTGCATATACCCCATATACACATACAAATAATAGCAAACAAATGCATTATATCATGAACCACAAAGAAAAAAATAAAGCATTTTCTTAATATTTACTTCAACTGTCTTTTTAAATCTGTATATGTTGCTTTGGATATGAAGATATGAAATGATCTGTAAATTGAATAAGAAAAAACTTAGTTAACTGAGTTGAATCAGAAATACTTGTTTTGTTGAAAATTATTTGAAGACAATATTTCCAAACCAATACTCCCCTTCTGGACTCCTCTCCTCCCTCCCAGGCTCTGGGGTGCCCTCGTGCAGCCTCAACTTGTATGTGGCACACTTTTGGTGAGTTTCCTACTACTCACCAAGCATGTTCTTCCTGTTTCTTAATCAAAAGTCCCATTCACACAGGCTGAAGGATTTGAGAGAAATAAAAGAATGAAAAAAATGATCTATGATCTGTTCATAGATGTTTACCTTTTAAAGCCCTCACGTAAATCTCTAACTTGTGAAATTTCATTTAAAATGAAATGGCACTGCACCCACTTCCATCAGTGCAGTGGTTGCAGTTCTGGGAGTTAGAAGTTATACTCATTGTGCAAATGACCCATGTCATTAGTCTTCTCTGCACAATACTTTCTCTGATGCTTTCCATCTTCCTAAAATCTATACTTTACAAACTGATAAAACATATTTGTGTCCTTGTGATATGTGCATGAGGGAGAGAAGGTGAGTGAATAAAAAACTTAACTTGAAGCCCATTTTTCAACCCTTTAGAAACAGACCAGATCTAGCTATAAAAGCCCAAAATTTGCAACAATCTTAAAAAGCCCAATCCTATTATTCTTCCACCTAGCACTTATATCCCTTCTGCAAACAAGTCACAGTGGTCAGCAACTTTCAAATTAGAGTGGATGGGAATGAAATGTTTGGTGAACAAGTTGAAGGAAATTAATTTCTAAGGTCAATAAAGGACTTTCTAGGCAGCTTTCCTTTCCACGTCACCGCTCAGTGTTTACCTCATGCTTGTTTCTCCACCAGATTCTCTACACAGGAGTGGTGGTGTATGCTCCTGCTCTGGCTCTCAATCAAGGTGAGTGATCAACATTTCCTTAGGTACATTCCACTGCTGTTATGCCTGCATTATGGCCTTGAGAATTATACGTAAAACATCTTGGGAAGACATTCCTGTTTTGGGGGTGCCCTGAATTACCGTGGGAGTCACAGTATACACCTCTAAAAGTTGAACATTGTAAGTAATGCAAACAATGAGTTACCTGATTTTTGCCCACATGGTCCAAAACACAGTTTAATTGATTGTAATCACTATACATGCATCACCACTACGTAAGATCATCCATCATATAGGGTGATTTCTCAGTGGTTTTATGAAGCAGAAATCTGAGAATAATAATAAATGGTGCTTGTAGTAATTACTTCAATATTTATTCTTGACCCTTTTTTGAGAGGATATAATCCCAGAAACAAAAAGGAAAAAGAAAGTGAAATCAATTTTATAATGGCATCTAGGATATTTGGAAGTTCTCAATATTCAATTTAATCATGTTATCTGCTTATATTCAGAAATATCACTTCATGGCTGAAGTTTATTTGGTTTTGAAGTACTCAAAGTAACTTAAAAAAAAACAACAAAAGACAAATCATTGGTGCATATCAGAAGCTTCAGAATTTTAGGAAGAAAAAGTTGGCTTTTAACATTACATGAAATTTATAGACTCAATGAAAGTATAAGAATGTAATAAAATAATCTGTCAAAGTGAGAACATGCAAGAGAAATTCTCATTTGATTTTCATTAGCCCACAAAAAGCACTGACAAGAATATTGTTACTTTTTACTTGTAAAGCTTACTTTTTGCTTTTCTTAGAAAAACTTCTTTCAATATTCTTTCTTCTTTTGTAGTGACTGGGTTTGACCTCTGGGGCTCTGTGTTTGCAACAGGAATTGTTTGCACATTCTACTGCACTCTGGTAAGTATCTAGCGGTGAAAAAGGATTTAGCGCTATCTCCTACCACAGGATAAGGGCAAATCTCCAGCAGCAGAGCCTCTAAATATAGAAATTTCTATTCTAAAATTAAGTGGAAGTATGCTTGCTTATCTGTTGCAGTTTCCTGAGGAAAGTGCTGATGTTTTATTTAAAACTATTTTTGGTATCAACCATTAGTGGAATTTAAGCTCTGAGCTCCTTTGAGGATGCCACAGCTAAGAAGAGATTTAATGAATAAAGTACCTCATTGATTAGGTGAGCAAATGCAATTTCTTTTTTACTTCTTAATACTTTTTTTTTTTATTTCAGAGAAGAAGGGAGAGAGAGAGAGAGATAGAAACATCATTGATGAGAGAGAACCATTGATTGGCTGCTCCTGCATGCCTCCTACTGGGGGTGAGCCTGCAATCGGGGTATGTGCCCTTGACCAAAATTGAATCCAGGATTCTACATTCCGCAGGCCCATACTCTAACCACTGAGAAAAACTGTCTAGGGCCCAAATGCAATTTCTGAGAAAAACACAAATTGCTCAATTATAGTGATTATAAACCATGGTTTGTATTTATAATTCACTGTGTAATGGTTGAGAAATACAAAATGCATGTATGAGTAAGCAAGGATGGCTGGTATTTTATAAACATGAGCATTCCAGTTTGCTTTTATCTCTTATTCGTGGAGCTACTATGGTAGCATTTAACATTTAGCTTTACACATGCTCAGTCTTTAACCAAGAAACCTGGTTGTTATTGGCAACATTTATATAATTGTTATAATTTATTTAGTCCAACAAACTTTCATTAAGCACCTGTTATTTGCTATGCCTTGCCATGGGAACCTTTTTTCTTCTAAACCTTTCACATCATTTACAGAGGCTATAAGTATCCAGCTAAGAATACAACAATGGGTCCTAGGTAGTTGGATTCTCTTTCCTCCTTATTGTATAGAATAATAAAGTACTTCCTAAAATTATCGCATAGCAGACCTACACGTATTCTGGCATTATGTGCATAGCACATACTCTTTTAACATATATCATGAGGATATGCAACTTTTAAATTAATTTATTTTTATTGTAGAAAGTATTATAGATGTCCTCCTTTTTTTCCCCTCCTATTGACCCCCTCCTGCCTGCTCCCACTCTTTTCCCAGAATATACTATTTTAAAATGCCCTTATCTCTCTTTTATAACATTTGCAAATCTCACCAGTTGTTTACAGTACAAAGTTTCCATTCTGTTCTTTCTACATTCCATTCCAGACACACTTCTCCCTAAGTTAAAAATAGACTCTTGCTCCTTAAGCATCTGGCTTTATCTGAGATTAGTTGTTCTGAGGTACCTGCCTACACAATGATGAGGAGATACAGTGCTAAGGATGTTAAAAAGTGACTTCTTAGTAACAACAGTGGAAGACAGAAAGACTGGAATAACATCTTCAAAGCAGTGAAATAAAACAATTATCAACCTATAGTTGTGTATTTAGCAAAACAACATCTCAAGAGCTGACTATCAAGAACCAAGAAAATTTACCACCACCCAGCCAGTGTGCTCAGTGGTTGGGCATTGAACTATGAACTAGGAGGTCACTGTTCTATTCCCCAGTCAGGGCATATGCAGAGGTTTGCAGGCTCTAAACCCAGTGTGGGGAGTGCAAAATCAGCCAGCCAATCAATGATTCTCTCTCATCATTGATGTTTCTAGCTCTCTCTCTTCTCTTCTCCCTTCTTCTTTGAAATCAATAAAAATTTACTTAAAATAAATATTCATGGCAAAATTTCAAGGGAACTCATTTACAGAAAATGATCAAAGTAGAAAAATGGAATTAAAACAAAGCAGAACCTCAACCGATTTAAGCAAGAGAAGAAAAGAGAAAACACACACACACACACACACATATACAGAAAAAGTAGAACAAATAGAAACCAAAAAGTAAGATGTCAGAAACAAGTCAGGATAGTTTAATCATCACAGTAAATTAAAATGAACTAACTAGACTACTAAATTGGTGTCAGTTCTTCCCTCTATCCTGTTTCTGGAAGATTAAAACCTCCATTTCGTCATGCCACTTGACTGACCTAATTCTCCCCATTGTTTACAGGATCAAGCATAAGCTTCTTAGCCTAGTGTTGAAAGTCTTTCATTATGTGAATAAATCCACCCTTCTAATCTCTTCTACCTCACCTCTGTCCCTTCTCTACACTCTAGCCAGGTTAGAGGCTCCAGTGTCTAAATGATGGGTTCTTTAACACATGTGCTAAAGCGTATCAAGTCTCTACTGATAATCTCATGGCTTCATAGCCTAAGGCAACCAGGGAAGATATTAAAAGAATCTATGTCCTCCCATTCCCCCCATTAGCCCTTTCTAGCCTGCCCCCACCCCCAGTCTCAGGCCTTCAACACCCTATTGTCTGTGTCCATGGGTTATGCACATATGCATACAAGTTCATTGGTTGATCTCTTCTTGTCCATCTACCCCTGCCTTCCACTTCATTCAATCTTTCCTTATTTGCTTGCTCCACCTTCACCATTGTTCTGAGGGACTTTATACCTAGATAATTCCAGCAGCCTCTTTCTTTCCTGTTTTCTTCTGGTTCACATGTTCTCAGCTAGATAAATACATTAGAATCACTTGGAGATTGTTAAAAAAACCTGAGGACTGATTTCTACCCCAGACCTCAATCCCTCCTCCTACCACCCCCTTTGAGGATGGGGCTCAGACATTGTCTTTGTTGTTTGTTTTCGGTTTCTCCAAGTGAAGGAGGAGCCAGGTTTTATTATCCCCTTTCTAACCTCTTGTCCAATCACACTGTGTTAGATGCATCTTCCTGACGCTCTAGTTTGCTCACCTCACTATTTGACCAGCCTCCCGCTCTTAAAACTAATTTCTCCATTAATATCCAGATTCTATCATTCCTTCCTAGTTCTTCTCTTCTTTCTAACTATTCTACCATCTCGGCTTTCCAAAATTTATTCACTGTCACTGCAAAAGAAAAGAAATCTCAGGTTACACAAGTCAGACATGGGTGATCATTCTCAATTCCCTCCCTTTCTTCTCACATGTATTCAATTAATCACAAGCTATGTTGGTTTTACCTCCCAAATATCCTTGTAATCAATCAACTTCTATTTCTTCAATTTTAGTCATTTTTCACATGGACTACTGAAATAAGCTCGGAATTGGTCTCTCAACTCCTTTTCTCCTGTGGTCCTTGCAATCTCTTGTTCGAAAAATCATCACTGCAACTACTGTGAAGCAAACAAAAGCTTTCATTATATAAATCTATTTAATGTTCTCTTATTGCTCTGGAGAAATCATTTAAGTGACCTTGTCAAAATCTGGCCTCTAGCAGATTCAGCAACTTCCCTTAGGGCATTCTATATATGCCCCAATCTGTACATTCTAGCTGTCTTACTTTTTCAGGCAGCTTCTCCTTGCTTCACATACACTGCTCCCCTCTCCTCATTGTCCTCTGTCCCTGATAAATTCCTACTCACTCTTCAGAATTTAGCTCTAATGACACTTTCACAAGATTAGGTCAGGACTCCCTGCTCTATGCTTTAATAGGAACCCTTCCTTTTTAATTCCACTTTCCATAATTTTAAGTGGAACATTCCATTATTGTCTAGTATTTACTTCTCCCACTGGACCCTAAACTCTGAAATTAATGCAGAAATCTGTCTCTCTTCATACCATACTTAACATCATAGTTGGCACATAAAAGGAACTCAGCAACTGTGCTGAAAGAAAGAAGAAAAGGGAGGACAGAAGAGAGAAGAAAGAAAAAAATATGGATCGTATTTACAGTGGTGGAAGGTTGCAGGCTTCATTTTTGAGAACTGTCACCCATTCTCTCCATTTCAGGGAGGACTGAAGGCGGTGGTGTGGACAGATGCATTCCAGATGGTGGTCATGATTGTGGGCTTCTTAACAGTCCTCATTCAAGGATCGGCTCAAGCTGGTGGATTTCACAACGTGTTAGAGCAATCAACAAATGGATCTCGTCTAGATATAATTGAGTATGTCCAATGCTACTTTTCCCATGTTTTATAAAAATTTAGTTGCATGACCTAATACCCTAAAAAAAAAAAAATCTTTGCTCACTCACTTCTCTTTGCCTCGCAGTTTTGATGTCGATCCTCTCAGGCGGCACACTTTTTGGACCATCTCAGTGGGAGGAACTTTTACATGGCTCGGGATCTATGGAGTTAATCAGTCAACCATCCAGCGATGCATTTCTTGCAAAACAGAGAAGCATGCCAAGCTGTAAGTTATGAATAAAGAAACATCTCTGTCTTTTCCTTGGCCTCATTGAGTACTCATCAGATGCTTCCTAATGTTGTGTGTGTAGAAAAGAACCAGAGAAACAGACAGATTCATTTACTCCTTCCAACAATATTTTGAAGCATGCATTAGTATTCCCATCTCAGCAAGGTGTGGTAGAGTTAGGTTTTGACCTTAACAGTCTGTCTGCTTTTGCTCTCCATCATTTCCTGCCTAGGTTAAATTAGGTGTGGGTAGTGAGTAATGTAGAGGTAATCAGCACAAATTTCTTACAGTTTATTTGATGAGTTGACCTTTATCACTGATTTGATTCAGCATGAATATACCTTTAACATTTCCAAGGAGACATTGAAAAATGAGGTAATGAGGCAGGTCAGAACGGGATATTCTTGTCAGGCCTGCCCACTCCAAAGGATTCCAGCAGGCACACAGCTTGTCAAGCCTTTTCCAGGCCCTGTGAGCCAGCTCCCTGCTCTCCAGTGGGGACCAAAGGAAGATGCGAAACTGATAGAAACAAACTGTCCTAGCTTCTGAAAGATGCATTCTGTCCCCATTGCTGCTGTCCAAGGTCCCAGACTCCCCTGATTTGTCAGGATGCCCTCAACTTTTCTTAGAGTGAGAAGCAGTCACTATGAATATTCCTGCAACTGATTTTAAAGTACTTTCAATGCACAGTTTCTTCTGTAGACTGAAAAAAAGATAAAATTGCCTGGGCATGCTTTTCCATGTTGTGACTTGCATTCTAAAAGGGAATATACCGCTTTACATATTTCACACATTCTGTTTCAGCAATACATTAGTAAGATATGTATATCCTATGATAATAATTAGTATTAACAAATCCTCTACACACATGATCATCACTTTATCAAATAGCTGCATTTCTGAAAATACATTTAAGATCAAATGTGTCTTTGATCTTGATATTCAATATAAAATTAACAGTCGTTTAAAATTCTGCTTTCAATTGAACTAGAATTGAAGGTATAGTTTATCTGTTAGCACTATTAGGAGGAAGTGGTGCTCTGAGGGTAGGAGGAGTTGATGTAGGTTATCAGAACCCTTCCCAATACCATCCCATCTCCCAGCTAAAATGAGCACATCCAAGCACAGTCACTTATTTTCCATTCCCATTGCCTTTGTTTATTTTCTTTATATTTCTTATCACATCAAAGATAATTTCATTTATTTAATTGATATCAGCAGCTATTACTTGCCTCCAGTCCCAGAATATCTCATTCCTTGAGGGTGGTTTCTGAGTGCTCACTGCTCTATTACAAGTACTCAGAAGAAGCTGGTACACAGAGTTGCCTGGATGGAGGAATAGTGAGATCACAACCAATGCAATTCATAAATATTGGTTACCTTTATGTATCAATTGTATCTCCAAAAGGTTACCTCTAATTCAAGCCCCGACCAGCAAAAACAAATAAATAAAACTCAAAGGTAAACATTGTTAGATTATTCCCAAAGAAGCAACTTTTGAGATAAGAACCTTTGCTAATGGAAATTATGTAAAATAAAAACTTTCCAATGGGATATTATTTAACATATTTACTTCATAAAGAAATACTTTAGCCATAACTATTTTGGTTCAGTGGAAAGAACGTTGGTCTGGTCAAGGACATATACCTTAGTTTCGGGCACATACCCAGTAGAGAGTGTGCAGGAGGCAGCTGATCAATGTTTCTCATTGATGTTTCTAACTCTATTCCTCTCCCTTTCTCTTTGTAAAAAAATCTCTGAAATATATTTTTAAAAAATACTTTGATTGAAGGGTTTTGTGAAAATTAGGTGTAATGGTACAGCACAAGTTTTATGGGACTTGAAATGAATGTGTGTCCTTACAGTTGAATGTGGATGGATTTAATTCCCTTCAAACAATGAGTGGTTCCAAGAAAATGCCCAGTGTTGCTCTCCTGGTCCCTGCAACTAGAGACAGATTGATATTTATTTTTCTGTGCATCACAGAATAACACAAATTGCTCCAAAAATATATAGTTAAAATGACCTTGAGCTTTTCATACTTTCTATTGTCTCTTTAAAAAACACTTTCAACTTTCATCTGAATTAATTTCCTAAGTGTGTATTTTCAAAACTTGTCTATGCCTACATCTATCCTCTTATCCCTCTGGGAGGAAATATGTTAAAATGTAAGTTGGCTTTTTGATGGTTTTGTTAATTGAGTGGAAGGAACATCACTTGAAGCTATATATGAGTGATGATTATGTGAAATTTCATCTAAGAAAATAGATCTCACACTACACATTGAGGTCTTGCAGAAAAATTCCCAATTGCAAAAGAAAATCCATCAAAAAAGCTATTTCATTCAACTTTTGTAATCAGTCTAAAAAATGTAATGTTCTCAAACAACATAAAAGCAAAAATATAAGATGTAATAATTCTTGAAAACTGTAGAACTTTATTTTTAAGCAAAAAGGTGCCCCAAAGGTTTACTGTGAGTGTTTGGTGATGACCTTCCCAACAATATAGCATAGAGACTACCAATAGACCCATTTGTTTTTTCCTAGAGCCTTGTACTTCAACCTGGTGGGTCTCTGGATTATTCTGGTGTGTGCTGTCTTCTCTGGCTTGATCATGTATGTCTACTTCAAAGACTGTGACCCTTGGACTTCTGGCATTATCTCAGCGCCAGACCAGGTACATGTTCCCTTGGGCCTGTAGCAATGGCTGAAATGAGCTTATTTCTAACCATTGGTAGGTAATATGAGGTCTTTCTCTTTTCACCTGAATCTATAGCCACTTTCCACACCCCAAAAACTAGATGGCTTTCTTCTCCTTTTGGGTGATATTACCACGTATGAGGTTCTAATATAAAGGAATCCTATCTAAAGAAAGAGTAATATGCAGATTGACCATCACTCCAACACAAAAGATGACTGCCACTATGTGGTCAAAAGATCCTTCCCCCATGTGGACACAAGATGTCCACCACAAGATGAACAACAGGGAAGAGCAGTTGGGAGGGACCAGGCCTGCAAGAGAGGGCAGTTGTGGGTGATCAGGCCAACAGGGGAGGACAGTTTGGAGGGACCAGACCTGCAAGGGAGGGCAGTTGGGATGATCAAGACTGCAGGGGAGGCCAGTTAGGGGTGACTGGGCTGGCAAAGGGGGGAAGTTGGGGGTGACTGGGCCTGTAGGGAAGGGCAGTTGTAGGGGACCCAGAAATTCAGGGAAGGGCAGTTAGGGGTGACAAAGCCCACAGGGGAGGGCAGTTAGGGGCAAACAGGCTGGCAGGGAGCAGTTAGGCATCAATCAGTCTGGCAGGGGAATGGTTAGAGAGTGATCAGGCTGACAGGCAGAAGCAGTTAGCGGCAATCAGGAAGGCAAGCAGGTGAGCAGTTGGAAGCCAGCAGTCCTGGATTGTGAGAAGGATGTCCTATCTGGATTGGACCTAAACGGGCCATAGGGTATCCTTCAAGGGGTCCCAGAGAGCAGGCTGAGCTGAAGGACAACCTCTGCCCCCTTGTGCACAAATTTTGTGCACCAGGTCTCTAGTAAACATAGAAAAAGAAGTTACCTCACCTTGCTTGAAGACAAAGCCATAAACTAGGATAAGGCTAAGGAGAGAAGAAGGTGGGATTAACGAATGGGTTTGGTTGTCAATGCTACCAAAAGGTTGTGGGTTCAATTCCCAGGCAGGGAACATGCCTAGGTTGCAAGTTCAGTTCTGGTTAGGGCACATGTGGAAAGCAACAGATTGATGTTTCTCTCTATTTCTTTCTCTTCCCCTTCTTCTCCCTGAAGTCAATAAACATATCTTCAAGTGATGATTTAAAAATTATTTTTAAATATTTTTAAAAACCTCCCTTTGTGGATAATATGATCCCTTATATATTCAACTGTCTTACTGTATCCTATGGAGGCTTCTCTCTCGCAAATCTAGCTACAGAGTAGAACCATAACACCTAGATTCTCTGAAGACCTGTTTTTTGTTTTTGTTTTAAAATATATTTTTATTAATTTTATAGAGGAAGGAAAAGGTATAGAAAGATAGAAACATCAATGATGAGAGAGAATCATTGATCGGCTGCCTCCTGCATGTCCCTCACTGGGGATAGAGCCCACAACTGGGGCATGTGCCTGGGAATTGAACGATGATCTTCTACTTCATAGGTCATCCCTCAACCACTGAGCCATGCCAGTCAGGCTATAGAACTGTTTTAAGCATTTGTTTCTAGGGCTTAATTTTTCACCCTCTTTTGCTAAAAAGTTACATTCTCACATTTCAGACACTGCTGATGAGACCACTAATTCTACCTTGTTTGCTTCCTCTTCAGCTGATGCCATACTTTGTCATGGAGATCTTTGCCACAATGCCTGGGCTGCCAGGCCTTTTTGTGGCTTGTGCCTTCAGTGGAACTCTGAGGTTAGTGTTCTGATAATAACGATGGCGACTGCAAGGATGATAAGGGGATAGTGGTAGTGATCACTAGTATTTACTGAGTACTTACTGTGTGCCAACTTCCCAGCTAAATGCTTTATTTGTATTTGCTCACTAGTTGCCACACTTTACATGCAACTGAAACTTTACTCTTATTATCCTCAGCTTATAGATAAGAAACTGAAATTTAGCAAAGTAGCTAAAACTTTCCCCAAGAGTCTTAGTAAACTGCAAGGGGAAAATGTAAGGCTAGGTTTGAGCCTACACTAGACCTCTCTGGTTATTTTCTCAATCATGTCTGATGCCCACTCTCCCACAATTTCACATCACCTTCTCACAAGGCAGCTCACTCGTGGCATTTATCATTCAGCAGATCTATCCTTTGCAATCTATTTTCCCCATTTTCAATAGCACACTCAGGCAGCTAATAACTGCCATCCTCCACATGTAGACATTGTTCTAAATACAAAATTATTCACACATTTATTCAGACACATAGTTTAGAAGGTTTATACTAGGTATTATACCTGACACAGTTGAAGACTGTGGAGATGTAGGATACTGCACAGAAACAAGACTGACATTGTCCTCATAAGTAGTTTGCATTCTAATTGACATGGAAGATAGACAATATGAAAGTGAGCAAAATAAACTAGAAATAGTTTGATAATGACAAATAATTTAAAGGAAATACAGAGTGATATCTGAGAGAAAGGTGAGGCCTAGGGGTTTTATTTTTAATAGGGTCTTTAGGGATAACCCCTTTGAATCAGTGACCTTTGTGTTGAGATCTAAAGCATGTGAAAAAGCCAGCTATTGAACAGCATGGGCAGGAACCTGTACAGGCAGGTAGAAGAGCAAATTCTAAAGTCCCTCCCCAACACCTGAAGAAAAACTGCATGAAAGATTTTAGGAAGGAAGAGAAGAGTTAAAGCATGAGAGACTGGGAGGAGAGGAGAGAAGGATGAGTCTGAATTGGTGAACAAGCATCAGGTCATGGAGAACCTTCATGAAATGGTAGAGTTGGCATTTCAAATGAAATGGGAAAGCATTAGAAGGTTTGAAGCCAGGGAGTGAGTGATGTCATACAGTTAAGACTCAGTTTCCATGTGGGGAAGGGACTATAATAAAAGCATGAGTGGTACAAGTGAGTGACCTGTTAGGAGGCATTTGTCTTAATTCACATGAGATATGATAATAAGTTGGAGGGGCAACTGTGTTAGGAGCAATAATCTAAAGATAGTGTCATTACTTTTTTTTAAGCCAGACCCACTGCCTTCCTCTACATGTAGACATTATTCTAAATACAAAATTATTCAGACAAATACTTTAGGTGTATATTATGTCCCTTTATGAATCAGAGACTCAGCTGGTGGGAAAAGTCTTGTTTCTTTTCTTGTAGCTCAATTGTAAGGAATCATTTAAGGATTGTTAAAGGCCAATTTTAACATAGGTAATTTATCAGGGTCAAAATTCTAGCACTATCAGATCATAAAAGTAAAAATTTTATATCTTATACCTCAAACCCCTTGTCACAAATATATTAACTACATCACTATATTAATCAGTGTTAATATTTTCTTATTAACAAATCAGAACTTTTTTACTTATGTGAACATATATACCTTTTAGTGTACAAAAAAAGAGATCATATTATGTATACTGTTTCTTTTTTCAGAACATTTAAAATGTTTATTGAATTTATTGTGGTGACAATGTTTAATACAATTATATAGGTTCAAGTGTACTATTTTTTTTGACAAGCTGTTATTTTCATTTATTATTTTAGATAAAAAAAATAAATTATTCACCACCTCTGGGGCTCCAGGGAAGGTGTCAGGTCCACACCACACTCACTAGGCACCTTCAAGAACCCACTGTCAGTGGCAAACTGTCTTTTATTAATTAAAAAAATTAATATTGACATTATTTCAGGTGATACCCTTCCCTCACCCCCTTTCCTAACTCCACCCACCCTTCCTCTCCCTCTCTTGGCCTTCACCAAACTATTGCCCCTTTTTTTTTTTTATACAGCCAAGTAGTATTCCATGGTGTAAATATACCGCAGCTTTTAAAAAATGTTTTTATTAATTTCAGAGAAGAGGATAGACATAGAAACATCAACAATGAGAGAGAATCATTGATTGACTGCCTCCTGCATGCCACCTTTGGCGATCAAGTCCAAAACCCAGGCATGTGCCCTGATCAGAAGTGAACCCTGACCTCCCGGTTCATGGGTGACTCAACCACTGAGCCACACCACCACAGCTTTTTATTCACCCATCTACTAATGGGCATTTGGGCTGCCTCCAGATCTTGCTATTATAAATAACACTGCATGGACATAGGGGTGCATATGTTCTTTCTGACTGGTGTTTTGAGGTTCTTTGGATATATTCCCAGAAGTGGTATCCCTGGGTCCAAAAGCAATCCCATTTTTAATTTTCTGAGGACCTAGAACTATTCAAATTGAAACGAGTGGTTCTATTATTCTGCATTATCAAAGAAGAAAATGTTTGAATTTTCTTTCATACCTTTGGCGCAGCTCTAGCAAGAATTCAAATGTGCAATGTAGGATAACAAAGTAACTACTCATGAATGTCCATGGGGAACTGAAAATAGCTGGCCAGGCTCCATTCATCAGCTTGTTTCTGCTCCAGAACTTTGGTCTGTGGTTGTGATTTTGCACCATGTGAATGTAATTCTCTGGCTGAGATATTCTTGGTCTCTATAAGGAATTCAATAAGATCACCATGTTATTCCACAAAGAAAACCACAACTTTCAGGTCCTCTGCACCTAAGTGAGTTTTAGGGCCGTACAACTGAATTCTGATTGGCAAGTCAGAGCTTTCAGGACTTTAGGTCTTTGGCTCCACCCCAGTCTTACTCTTTGCTTTTACTCCCTTACTAATTACATGTGAGCTCCAGCGTGTTGAATGGAAGAAGCTTTTAGAAATGTAAATGGATTCTCTTTGTTTTAGACCATCATATCCCTAATTTGCATGGGTTTCTTCAGTGCTTATCTTAATCATCAATTCCTAAGGGGAGAATTTCCTAATTTCATATTGTTTCATTTGTAACAGTTTTTACAATTGTTATCAGTTACTTAATTGGTTGTTAAACTTCCCAGTGGCCACATGAAATGGGAGATCTTTGTCTTTCTTGTTCGCTATTGTATGCCTAGTACCCACCATGAGTAAACAGATGCATGAACGCTATTGATAAATGAATTAATTGTTACTGAACGGCAAAGTGAACTGACACCTGGGTTCGGGTAGTCACCACTTGTTGCTTTAAATCCAATCTAAGCTGTCTCCACCCTGCCACACCCAAGCAAACACCCACGTGCACAATCTCTGTTACTACCCTCTGCTAACTCGTTTAATATCTTGTTAAAAGAAATTAGTGGGAGTTAAAACATGAAAACCTAGCTTTTTCAGTGGACCTTGTGGAAGAATTACAAGAGCATTAAGCACAGAAGCAGCGTTGAAGAGTGAATAGACAGGCCGTGGGTTCCCCTAGAGTTCTGTTTTCCTAGAGCCCCTGTCTGTTTGTCCTTGAAAACGGGGCACACAGGCGACTTAGCTTTATTTACCTGGACTATGTTCTCGCTTTTCTCTCCCTGTAGCACTGTGGCCGCCAGCATCAATGCCTTAGCAACAGTGACGTTTGAGGATTTTGTCAAGAGCTGTTTTCCCCATCTCTCGGACAAGCTGAGCACCTGGATCAGTAAAGGCTTATGTAGGTATAGCCAGGGGATCTTCATTCCATGGCACCAAATGTACATGTGGTACATGTCAAAATACTGCACGTGCTATTCAGGACACGAGAAATCTCACATATAGATTCTTACACTTGCAAAGATACTGGGAGGGTACCAGCTAGGTTACCGTTCACCATCCTTATTTTTTACCTGCTTTTGTGTTTAGATTCATCACATCAACATCTTTTGATTTACTATGCATTGTTCATATTAGTTTCTCTATATGGGCACTGTGGCCAGCCCCTTTCTAAAATCAAATTCTTTTCTAAAGAATCCTTTATTATTTAACTCCCAGTAACCTCACCTTAAATAAGAATTTCTCTAATTATATATTACATTTTTAATCACAATAACACTTATTATCTTGAATTATAGTTTTATACATTTTACCTATAAGTAAAAACAAGCTATATGCTTTTTTACTTATTATAGAAAATGTAGTATTTTGGAAAACATAAACTTGAAAAGTTGTAGCTATCTAATTGTGTCACTTTCTTTAGCTTAAAATTTAAAAATGTTTCTATTGTTATCTTTTTTTAAAACAAAAAACAGTGGCTCTTCCTGTGTAGTTTTTCTTTTAGATTAACATTAAAATAATATATTGCATGTTACCTAACTGCACTCTACCCCATGGTATTAGATTAAACCTGAAAATGTATTTGGGAAGAATTAACATTTTTTTAAAATTTTACATCTAAATACTAATTTATTTTTTCCATTTAATAATACAACAATTTGATCCCAGATATTAATTACACCCATGTCTTGTTTTCCTCCTGCTTGACACCCTCTTCTCTCCTCTTCTTCCTCCACCTCCTTTGTCTCTTCTTCCTTCTTTTTTCTTCTTTCAATGAATGCTTTTCTCACATTTCCTAACCTGCTTATGATCAATGTGGAAAAGCTATAGCTTTTTGTTTTTGTTTTATAAAGCATATATATTGGCATTTTTCCAACTATTTCAGAATTTCAATTGTTTTTCTAGTAAGTTTGGTAATTGCCTTCTAATATTGGTAGTTTAATCATCTCCTTCTTCTCAAATGTTCTTCTCATTTGGGATGTTTGTTCTCCATTTCCTTCAGTGTTTATTCTACTTCCAGAACTTTGCTCTTTTCCTCTCACACTTAAAGAAATCTAATTTTTTTCTGTCAATTTTGAATTCTCCACAAAATAAAGTGTTATAATAATAATTTTTATTGTGCTATTTGTGTTTGTTCCTTACATTTTACTATAAGAATTAAGTCATGCAGCAAAGTTTGGATAGTTTTACCATGAATTCCTAATATATATGACACCTGAATTCTCCATTAATGTGTTTCCAAACTTACTTTTTCATGTATCCATCTCGATCTCTAATCATTCATTAATCAGCATGCTAAAATACATTTCCCCTAAGTTTTTACATTCATATTATTAACTAAAATTAAATAACATCTTAAAGTTATCTTTAATGCAAAATATATGTTTCATTCTACAATGACATGAACACATGTTAAGTATATGTTTGCTAAGTTTTGACATATTCATAGACATGTGCGATCCAGCTGTTAAAGATGTAAAGCATTAGCATAACCCTGGAAAGTCTTCTTTTGCTCATTCCAGTCAATCCCTGCTCCCACTCCCCTCCAGAGGCAGCCATTATTCTGATACTTTCCTCTTATAGAATTTCACATCAATGGAATCACACAGTCCACACACTTTTTGTAAGACTCCTTGCACTCAACATAATATTTCTGAGTTTAATCCATATTTTGTTTACAACTTCTACTTCTATTGGTGGACCTGGGCTATTTTAGTTTGAGGTTATAATAAATAAAGCTCCCATGAATATTTTTGTACAATTCTTTTTTTTTGTATTTTGTTTTGTTTTGTAAATACCTAAGAGTGGAAGTGCTTGGTCAACTATCATGGTTTTTATTTTCTTGTGTTCCTTTTTTATCCCTCCTGGATCCATCTTCACCTATATGTATTGATGTTGCATCCTGTCTTGATTATTTTTTTTTCATCTCATTTCTTTCCTCTTGCCTTTTTCTTATTTGCTTCATTGAGTTTACATATTTTTGCATCATATTGAGATTGCCAAACAGTTTCTAAATACTTTTCTGGTTCTTAAGGTAAATTATTTCCATAAAGCATAGTCTTCACTTGAGCACTTAATATACTTATTCCCTTGTTTGACAATGTTTGCAATGAATTGCATATATTTTGTTTCTTTTTACTTATGCTTGAACAAGGAGAGATCAACACTGGTCAGATACTTGTTATCTGGTTAGTTGAGTTGCTTAGATCTATTTACTATCTTGCATAATGAATCAAAGCTAATAACAGGTTGGATGGGCATTGCTCCCAGTATGATTCCAATTTCTAGCAGACATTTATGAGTATGTTGGATTGAGGTGCAAGTTTCTTTATGCCAATGGCTTATTGCCTGAACCTCTGGGCTGATGTTTTACTGGGAAAACCCACAGCATTCACCGCAACTGTGGAGTTTTCTTTCCCTCTTAAATTTGCTGCTTTGTCTGTGGGTCCATATACTCTGGGTCTCTACAGAACCCCCAATTTCCCTAAACTCCCTGAGTTGCAGGTTTCTTTGATTGCAATCTGGTGGAAGTATAAAGATTTTTGGTAGAGGAAGCTGGGTCAGTTCTCTAGTCAGCACAAAACTGCAGAACTCTTGGGTTGAGGAGTAGTTGCCTAGATTCTCACTTGAACACATAACTGTTTGTCTAGCAAAAGGGTAATCAATAATTGAGAGAAAACATATCTTTGGTTATTTTCTTCAGGAAGATAATATTGTCCTCATTCATAAAGCAACACAGAATCAGTGCAAATGTTGTTTTCTGCAATCCAATCTATCCTCTTTAATGATAACAGGAATTCTGAAATGTGTTTATTGATCAAATCTGGTTTTAGTGTTTTGTGAGTTTCCTTATTCTTCTGTGTCAGATTGAGAAGTTGGGAAATACAGCATAAAAGTTGCCAATCTGATTTAATTTTGAGTGAGTTCCTGATCATAGTTATCATGTACCAAACCTGTATATACTGGTAATAACAATAAGTAATAATAATGGCAAATAGATAGTACTTGCCTATGTATCAGACACTATTAGATATATATTAATGTACTTACATGTTGTTCCTTTTTAGAATGAGATATCCTTAAGGCAGGTGTCAGGTTCTGACTGTATAGTACTGGCATGTACGAAGTGCCTGACAAAAATGAATTAATAGTCACATCGGAAACTGAGCTCAATATTTAGCTGAGAGAGAATTTGAACCAGAATGAGCAAAATCATTTTCTCTCTGTTTCTATCCTTGTGTTTCCCTGCAGGTCTATCTCCAACTCTGTGTCTCTCTTCCTCTCTTTTTTAGTTTATGGGATTCAGATGTACTTTTAAGGTGATTTTTAAACAAAGATGCACTAAAATATATTTTAAAAGATGATTTAAAAGAATACATCTTCCTTAAAAGATGACTGAGACATATATGCTGATTCATTCAGCAAGACCCTATGATGCTAGAGGCACTGTTGAAGGAGTTTCAGAGCATGGCAACAGATGGCCTTTACAGTGCTCCAACATAAATATGCAAAACAAATAATTCATTATGCAATATAGTATATTGAATATACCATATGAATAGTATATATAAATACTATTGGGAAATAGACCAGAAAACTTTCCAGATTTGCAAAACCTCTTAGGTAAAATATATAGATGTTTAATGATTTTCAAGTTGAAAAACTATCAGAATCCCAGAACGGTTAGTAACTTCTTCAGGTGATTGTTGGTTGGTCAAACTGAAATTAGTTTCGACTAATTTAGTCTGGATTAGCCTCTGTGAGTGCCCTTTGCACAGTTTCATGTTGCTTTCACATGACCGTTTTCTTCTTGAGTCCTGGATAGAAAAATACTTGATGCTAGCTAGGTTCTAGCTCTTTTTATGCCTGACCTAGGAGAGCTAGTTCTGGGGAGAAAATCTCCTAAATGCCCCTCCTGGGGCTTGCGAAGCTTGGAAAGGGAGGATGGTTCTCATTGGCATCCCTTCTCATAGGGCATGGTCCGAGGGAGTCTTGGGCAGGAGCTAAAGGAACCCCCAAAGCCAGTTTGGATGATGGTAACAAGATGTTTTTCCTTTCAGGTATCTTATTTGGTGTGATGTGTACCTCCATGGCTGTGGCCGCATCCTTCATGGGTAGTGTTGTGCAGGTAATGAAAGAGGGAAAAGACACATTTATTTCATAGCAACATTTAACCCACGTCTTTGCTAATATTTTGCCTATTCCTCCAAGCCGCTCTCTGAGGCCGGGTCCACATTAGACATGCATGTAAAATTTCAACCAAAATTACCTGCAGAAGAGGAAACTGTTAAAAACTAATAATGGACTCAGGTACACAGCTCTGTGTGTGTGTGCACGTGCTCACTGCCTGCATGACAGTGCCTGTGTATGTGCAACAAAGCCAGGGTTCAAGGCTGTAGGTTGACAGCAAATTAGTTTAATGAAAATCTTTTGCCAGTTCTCTAGGCTCAATACCTTAGAGATTAAGAGATGTGGAAATGCATTTGTCAAATTCCCTTTGTTTGCAAAAGGGAGCCATAAAAGTGGGATATGGGATATAAGTGCATAATGGCTTCCCCACCATACCCCAACTTAGTGCTTTACATTCTTGAGGTGTTCTGGATGAGAAGTCAGAGGTAGAGTTAACAGACAAGCATTATCAAAATACAATTGTGCTTGGCCACTGTGATTCAGTGGTTGAGTGTCAACCCATGCATAGTTTCATTCTGCTCAGCACACATGCTCAGGTTAGGGACCATGCAGGAGGCAGCTGATCAATGATTTTCTCTCGTTGATGTTTTTATCCCTCTCTCCCTCTCCCTTCCTCTCTCTGAAATCAAGAAAAACTATATATTTTAAAAAATGTAATATAATTGCTCAAATAGCTAATCAACTATGTAACATATAAAATATGTTTTAATTGTATTTATTTGGTACATTATATAAAAACTTTTTGTTAAGATAAAAAATACAAACAAATCAATGAGTTCTTAACTTGAGAAAACCTATTTCTACAAATCTAAGTTACCTGTGCATACACACACACACAGTCTTTTTGCATGTAATTTTATTTTTAACAAAATCCAACAACTTTTATTGTTTAAAGTATTACATGTCTCCTTTTTTTTCCTGATTGTCCCCCACCACTCCTATCCCCAAGAGCAAGCCCCCACTGCCCCAGTGTCTGTGTTCATTGGTCATGCTAATATGCATGCATACAAGTCCTTTGGTTGATCTCTAACCATCACCCCCAAGCCCCCGCCTTCTCTCTGAGGTTGGATGATTTGCTCAGTGCCACCTTGTCTCTGGCTCCATTTTTGTTCATTTATGTTGATCATTATATCCCACATATAAGTGAGATCATATGATATTTATCTTGCTCTGTCTGGCTTATTTCACTTAGCATAATACTCTCCAGTTCCATCCATGCTATTGCAAATGGTAAAAGTCCCTTCTTTTTTTTATAACAGTGTAATATTCCATTGTGTAGGTGTACCATAGTTTTTTAATCCACTCATCTGCTGATGGGCACTTAGGCTGTTTCCAAATCTAAGCTATTGTAAATTGTGTTGCTATGAACATAAGGGTGCATATATCCTTTCTGATAAGTGTTTCTGTTTTCTTAGGATATATTTCTAGAAGTGGGATCACTGGCTCAAATGGGAGTTCCATTTTTAACTTTTTGAGGAAACTCCATACTGTTCTCCACAGTGGCTGCACCAGTCTGCATTCCCACCAGCAGTGCACGATGGTTCATTTTTCTCCACATTCCCAGCAACACTTGTCATTTGTTGATTAGTTGATGATAGCCATTCTGACAGGTGTGAGATGGTATCCCATTATTGTTTTGATTTGCATCTCTCAGATGATTAGTCACTTTCAGCATTTTTCATGTCTCCCAGTCTTCTGTATGTCCTCTTCTGAAATGTGTCTACTTAGGTCCTTTGCCCATTTTTGATTGGATTGTTTATCTTCCTTTTGTTAAGTTGTATAATTTTTCTATAAATTTTGTAGATTAAACCCTTATTGGAGATAACATTGGCAGATATGTTTTCCCATGCAGTGGACTTTCTTGTTTTGTTGATATTTTCTTTTGCTGTAGTCCCATTGTTTATTTTCTCCTTCATTTGCATTGCCCTTGGTGCTGTATCAGTAAAGATATTCCGAAAAATGTGTGTATTTTTATTTTTTTTAATGCAATGTTTATCATTGAGTCCAGATGGAAGAAATTATTTCCAGAAAGCACGTGCTTAATGAATAGCACAGTCAGGACTAACACTGAAATTTTTTTACATATATTTTTAATTGATTTCAGAGAGGGAAGGAGAGGGAGAGATGGAAAAGCATCAATGATGAGAGAGAGTCATTGATCGGCTGCCTTCTACATGCCCCTTACTGGGGATCAAGCCTGCAACCCTGGCATGTGCCCTTGACGGGCAATCCAACCAGTCATAGTTTGATGTTCTACCATGGAGCCACACGGGTGGGACAAGACTAGGACTGTATTTTATCCCAAATTCAAGAAAAAGGTGGTCCCACATAGTTTATGAAGTCTTGATTTTGATGTACTTTCTCCACAGGCTGCACTCAGCATCCACGGCATGTGTGGGGGGCCGATGCTGGGCTTGTTCACCTTGGGAATCGTGTTTCCTTTTGTGAACTGGAAGGTAAAGATCCTGCACTTCTCTCTTCTCTCAAATAACCCTAGTAATTTGTCTTTGCAAGGAAAACAAAAAACAAAACAAAACAAAACAAAACATAGCACAATGGCTTCTTTTCATGGAGCTAAACAAAACCCAGCCCTCCTATCTCTGACTTCAGTGAAACCATTAGAAGCAGAAAACAAAGAAAGAAATAGTCCTAAAATACCAAATTCATGGCATCAAAGCTGATTAGTTTCTAAAATATATTTTTAGCAGAGACCGGTTTGGCTCAGGTCCCAGGTTTGATTCTGGTCGGGGGCATGTACCTTGCTTGTGGGCACATCTCCAGTAGGGGGCGTGCAGGAGGCGGCTGATCGATGTCTCTCATCGATGTTTCTGACTTTCTATCCCTCTCCCCTCCTCTCTGTGAAAAATCAATAAAATTATATATATTTAAAATATATTTTTATTTATTTCAGAGAGAGGAAAAGAGAGGGAAAGAGAGATAGAAACATCAATGATGAGAGATAATCATTAGTTGGCTGCTTCCTGCACTCCCCTACTGGGTATAGAGCCCACAACCCGAGCATATGCCCTTAACCAGAATTGAACCCAGGACCTTTCAAGTCTGGAGGCTGACACTCTATTTACTGAGCAAAACTGGTTAGGACCCAAGCTGATTATTTAGGGTTGACATTGACTTCCTTAAAACAAGGGCTCACCACATGAAATTTAAAACATACAATAAATTCCGAAATTGTTTTGTTAAAACACAATTTTTAAAACTTCAAAAATACAGGTAGTCCTCGGATTATGTTGGACTCGAATTATGTCATTTCATGGTTACATCACCATCTCCCATTTATTTATATATTAAAAAAGTTCTATCATTTCAACATATGTACATATGTGAGCCACGCCAGCACAGCCAAGGACACCGCAAGCCTGAGGGAAGGCTGGCGAAGGATGAAGGAAAGACAGACAGAGAATAAGCTGGTCTAGGTGGATCTCCTGTGCTTGGCTGAGACCACAGAACAAATCCAGACCGCAAGCTCATGCTTTATTTTATAGTCAGAGGTAAACAATGTAATTTACAATGTTCTTGTGAGTTTCACTTGTTTTGGCAGCACTTGCTGCACCTCCCACAGCCACGCAGGAAAGATCTAGGGAGCAGTCACAAGATCAAGCTTTATTATGCTAAGAGGGCTATGCCCTCTAAACTGGGACTTGTTTGAGGCTTTGCCAGCAGGTCAGTCCGAGGCTTAAACCTATAACCACTACACATATGTGCTTTATGTTTTTTATTATTTATTTACCACTAGTAAAGGTCAGGAATTATTATCTTTCTTCTAATTTTTTTTTTACTGTTTTACTTCATTACTGCTGTTATGTGCTCCATGTGAGTGATGGAGGTGCTTATGTAGGTGGGTTCCAACTTACAGGAAAATCACATTATGTCTCACGGTAGGTATAGATCTCTGACGTAACCTGAGGACCTACTGTATATGTAAATGTTTTCTATATTTGTACCTAGATTTTAACTCATTTAAGTTAATGAACTAATCTAAGGAGGGAAGCGCCCTGGATACTCTGAGAGCTGAATCTTCTTGTTTTGGCTAGCTGACAAACTAAGAGGTTATCTTTTAGTGAATATTGGTAGGGTGACTGTGTAGTAAGCATAACTCAAAATGAACACTTATTTGGAAAAGTAATATAAAATATTTAAAATGTAAAAATATTTTTACATATTTTAAATATAATCTTTTCAATCTAGCATGTTACTGTTTTATATTATTGCCATTTATCCATATATATATATAGATATAGATATATAGATATAGATATAGATATAGATGAAGTATTAGAAAGTCTGCAAAAAAACTGACTATATGCTTTTTTTTTTTTATATACTATGGGGTTCTCAAGAAAGCCTGAGCAAATGGTATACTTAATTAGATCTTTGTGGCCACCTGACCATTATTCTAGATAAACCTATGAGGCCAGGTAAAGAGAGTGGACAAGAAGGAACATTTAGGAATCTGTTCTACTTCCCCTGCAGTCTTATTAGAAGACATTTAGTTTTCATCAATTTTTCTGTCCTTGTAGAAACAGGCGGGAAGGCAATTTCTTAGCCACAAAAGAATTAATAACTAGCCATATAACACTTTAATGCATTCTAAGCATTGATTTGTTATGTATGTTAGTGAATTATGATCCTATTTAGTTGGAAAAACTACCTTGTTCTAGATAAAAAATAATAAATACTACAAATTTGTATCATCTCTCCCCTCACCATTGGCCATGGCGGATCCTACCAATCAAAGCCTGGCTCTCTCTCCACAGAATGTGGATGCAATCTCAGAATTCTTCTCAGCGTGGCTTTTAAGACAGCTCCACTAAGTCAGCCAGGGTTGAACTTTCTATTGAAGTCCATCCACCCTTTACTGGTAGGCCTTATAGGCCTCAGCAAGCTTCACTTTTCAAGCCAAATCTAGCCATCTTCCTGTTTTTGGTGTGGCTTGCAAGCTAAAAATGATTTGATATGTTTGCATTGTTGGAAGAAAATCAAAAGAAGAATGTCTCATGACACATGAATATTACATAACATTTGCATTCCAGTGCCCATGAATTTTACCAGAACACAGCCAGACTCCTTTGTTTGCATATTGTCTATGGCTGGTTTTATGCTAAGTGGCAGAACCCAGTAGTTGTTACAGTCCTGCATGGTCCTCAAAGCCTAAAAGGCTATTAGCTGGCTTTTTATAATAGAAGTTTGCAGACCTTTAGAAGGCACATCTATTCAAATGGCATACATTACTTTAGTTTTCTCAAGTAATGGTGAAAGGAACATTTCAGTGCTGTTATTGGAGAAGCTTTATTCTGAGTAAATAGAAAAGCCAGCAAGATGCTTTCTTTTGCAAAGAAGTCTCAGCTATCCAGAGAGCCAGGAGCACCCAGATTTTGTTTTCCAGGGGGGTTGGTCTCTGCTCAACTGTCTCCTTTACAAAAAAGGTGACTTTTCGCTGTTTAGCAAGAACTATAACCCTGCAATGAAAGGGCCAGTAAACACATGCTAGAACTTAGACTCAACACTCCAAACCTGGGAATCAGACTCTGCCAGAAACACTTGGAAGAGCATAGGGGAGTGGAGCTTTTGTAATCTAGCTCATAATGACTTGACGATAAATTACCACAACTGTATCCATTGTCTGAAGTTTTCCAAAACTTCTGAAACTCAGCTACTGGGAACTGAGGTTTCAACAGTGTTTTAAGTGAGTGATAAGTGAGAGGAAGAAGCCAAATGGAGAGAAGCGAATTCCTGCTAGGAACCGAAATATAATAATCACTATAAAATTACCCAATGTTTTCATTTAAGGAACAAGTTATTTCTAAATAAAGCGGTGTTGAGGGAGTTGGAAGGAAGGCTGTTTGAATGCGCTGTTTCCAGAATGTGTGGCTAGGATTTGTGTGGAAAGCCAGAATCTCCAAGGCACAGTATTCCTCACCTCATTATGCGTTCGATGGCTTTGCCATTAACTTTTCCTTTCCTCCATCAAGGGTGCACTAGGTGGCCTTCTGACTGGAATCACCTTGGCATTTTGGGTGGCCATTGGGGCCTTCATTTATCCCCCACCAGCCTCCAAGACATGGCCCTTGCCTTTATCGACAAACCAGTGTGTCCCATCAAATGCGACTGAATTAGTGCCTCCAGCGCTATCCAGCAGGTATGGTGACTTCAAGGGCAGAGGTAAATCCCAGAGGGTAGGTGACAATGTTAAAAGAAGGAGCAAGACAAGACCAATATTGCTTTCCTGTGAGACGCTCCCTGGGCAGCACGCAGCACTAATATCTATGATTTTTATAGATAGCCATTGCTCTACATTCCAGTGTGGAGCAGTAAAGGTGGCAGAAGGGTTAGCTGGAGTATGAGTGCAAATTAGAAAAAATAGTGAAAAGTTTGAAAATAGAATATGAAGATCATAGGTATTTTTAAAAGAATAAATGCTCTGAGTAGAATAGGTTTGTGGGCAAGGTGGAGAATGATTGTGGACATGCTGAGATGGGAGCAGTGCTGAAAACTTACAGTTTCTAACTCAGACTGTACAGGGCTTAGCAAAGGGTTGTCTTTTCTATTTCTAGCTGAGACACGTAATTTAAAATACCAAAATACAGGAGGTAATATAGTGCAGGGAGAGGACCATGGACTTCGAAAACAGAAAGACCTGGGTTTGGATTTTGGTTTTATGATTTATCCATGCTACACAAGTTAGTAATGTGCCATGTCTTGATTTCTCACATTCCTTAGAGAAAGTAATAATTGCTTTACTGGGACTTTGATAAAATTAAACAATATTACATTTATATCTCTATATTAAATATATATATATATATATATATATAATTCTAGCTATCATTTATTTATCTATCTATCATCTATCTATTTATATACAGTGAGAGAGAATGTGAGAAAAATAAAGGGCGAGCCAGGGGTACTGTACCTGGCTCTAGTAAGTGTGCATTCTCACATCTGACTGTGCTCCTGAGGAGGTTGTCCTTTCTATATAATATATGAGAACTCCATTATCTTGCTGTCATTTGCCTCTGAGTATCATCTAGTTTAGAGCTGTTCTGTACACAAATCTTATGGACAAGCAATATTTATAGTTCCCGGTCTACCGTATCGTTTCTTTCTTCCTGCCTATGCTTATAGAATCCTCTTTTCTTTCCTTAGTTAACTCTTAACCATTCTTTAAAAATAAACTAAGGTGTCATTTCATACATCAACCTGGGTTTTATACCCTTTCTAATGCTCCCAGAATCTTCTGTGTCTATTCCACCAAGGCATCACAACTCCATTTTATGATTAACTCCCTATATATAAACAGTGGCTTGCTCATCTTTTAATCTTTAGTGCCTGTGATAATTTCTGGCACTAAATCTGGGCTTAGTAAATGTCTGAAGAATAAATAATAGAAAAGAAATGGAAGGAATAGTTCTCATTGTAATAATAACTCAGTGACAATATTTGTAATCCCGAGATAGATGGGATACAAAGCACAACTTGTCTAGCTTCAATTTTTTTAAAAAAATAATCAAACAGCAAAAAGTTAAGCTTTGGGGTTTTGAGCAATGCCAGGCCTTAAAATGAACCTATAGGAGTTCTGTAAGTCACTATGACTGGTGACTTCAGAACCCACGGAACGGTGATGTGCTGTTGTCCTTCCTCCTCAGGCCTGCGATCGCTGACTTCTGGTACTCCATCTCCTACCTTTACTACAGTGCAGTGGGCTGCCTGGGATGCATTGCTGCTGGAATAATCATCAGCTTCCTCACAGGTTGGGTACCTGGGGCTTCTCTTTGGGCCAAGGAAGACATGGCCTAGTTTCATGCATTGGTGGTCTTAGTGGCTGCTGCTCAAATTGATGTTGCCTTAGTCCTCAAAGGAAGTCGTGGAAGGCTGCGATCACCCAATCCATCTTTTCTTTCATTTATAGGTCACCAGAGTGGCAAAGATATTCAACCAATGCTGATCAGACCGGTCTGCAATTTATTTTGCTTTTGGTCTAAGGAATATAAAACACTGTGCTGGTGTGGAGTACAACATGACCGTGGGACAGAGCAGGTAAGCTGATGTTTGAGCTTCTGGAAAATAGACACTGGCTCAAAGGGATTCCCTTTTGCCCCTTTAAACCACCTGTACAGGCGGGCATGGGGAGAGAAGGCAGTGAGTATAGGACCTGAAGAAATCTGGGTCTCAACTTCAGTTATCTCAGCCAATTAGCGCTTTTTTAAACAGCTTTATTTATTTACTAGAGTCCCATTGCATCAAAGTTGTGCACTGGTAGGGTCCTTCGTGGTTGCTGGCTGCCTACCAAGTACTCCCTTCCTTCCCCCAGCTGCAACCAAGGTGTCTCTCCCTTCCCTCAGCCAGCCCTTCCCCCTGCTGAACTCCTGAACAACTCCTGGTTGAGGGGACAATTTACATACTACATTTTTATTATATAGGATTTTTATTGATTTCAGAGAGGAAAGGAGAGGGAGAGATAGATAGAGATAGATAGAAATATAAATGATGAGAGAGAATCATTGTTTGGTTGCTTCCTGCACATCCCCTACTGAGCCCACAACCCCGGGCATGTTCTCTTGAATGGAATCAAACCTGGGACCCTTCTGTCCACAGGCTGATGCTCTGTCTACTGAGCCAAACCAGCTATGGCTCAGCCAATTAGCTTTCAAGCAAGTAATTGTGTTGTAACTAAATGTGCCTCCGGGCTAAATTGTTGTCTTTGCAAGTGATCTATTTCCAAAATTCCTGAGGGTGAATATAGGAAAAATATAAAAATGAATGCCAGAAAAGGAATAAAACAGGAGCACCGTCTCATATAGTGGTGAAAAGTATGGGCTTTGGAGTCAGCCCTGGGTTTAACCCTGGTTCCATGTCCTACTTTCCTTGGATAAGTTAACCTCTCTGAACTTCAGCTTTTATCTTAGAACTGGGATGGACTGTGCAGCACAACCTGGGGACAAACATTTCTAGTTCCGTGGAGTGTGAATATAAAGTAAGATTTATTGGGGGCCCTTCTTAGGTTAGGGAAGCACCAGCAGGATACACAAAGTCTCCCCACTGCTCTCGTCCCACTGAGAACTGTGTTTTGGCCACGCAGACACAGTAACTAGAGACACTGTCCAGGTACTATTGGGATCACAGCATCCAAAGACAGACCTGTAGTTGGAGCAAATTAAACTTACTGACTTGATGCAGCAAAAGTGGGGGGCACTCCGGGGGAACCAGCGAATGCCACCCTCAATAAGAAGGGAGATAGGCATGTATTTTGTTTGGGTTTGGGTTGCTGCTGAAGGATTCTGGGAGGGGTTGAAGGGAAGCAGGAATGAAAACAAAGCTGTCCGCAGCATTGTTGGCTAAAAAGCACTAATCACTGGAGAGTTGTTTGACAAGTGTGGGGGAGCAATATTTCCCGTTAAGTTTGTGGCTGGTCTTATGTGTGTCTGTCCTTTTAGCTTAACAATGGCAGGCATGTTTTTTTTTTTCCCTTTTTAGATAGAGCTTATATCATCCTTTCAGCCCCAGACATTTCATTCTTTCAGCATTCTAGGAGGGGGACTCCTCACCCTTATCATATCACCTAAGGTGTCACTAATCCTCCTTTCCCCCAAACACTAGTAACATGTCCAAGAAGTAAAGCCAAGTTGAATAGTTACTTCAGGAAGGAGCGCACCATCTGGTCAGGGGTTACAAATGGGAAGGAAACCATTTGGCTGAGGAGGCAGCTGGTTGAGCAGTTTATTGTTTGGATGAGTGGATTTTGAATAAGTTCTATAAGGAAAGAATCAAGTTATCGAGTAGTTTACATATTTATCTTCCTGGGCAAGATTTTATTGAAATAAATGATAAGTCCTGTTGTTGCAGGCAGCTCCTGGACTCAAGACTGAATTGAGAGTTTGAGGGAACATGTAGCATGTCCCTGTTAGGCTCCACTGCCAAAGAGTATCATGGAGCAGCCTCTGTGTAGGAGCATTTGTATTCAGGTGCCCAGTTATGCCCCCATCATAGCACTATCAGAGACACAGGTTCTCTCTCCTTGGGAGGTAATGCCACTATGTCACAGGTTTGCTTAATAAGTTATATATATATTTCCCCACACAATATATGGTGTATTGTAAATGCTCACTAAATTATTCTTTTTTTATTTTATAATCGTTAGAAATAGTACCACATAGCCGAAACCTGTTTGGCTCAGTGGATAGAGCGTCAGCCTGTGGACTGAAAGGTCCCAGGTTCGATTCCGGTCAAGGGCATGTACATTGGTTGTGGGCACATCCCCAGTAGGGGGCGTGCAGGAAGGGCTGATCGATGACTCTCTCATCGATGTTTCTAACTTTCTATCTCTCTCCCTTACTCTCTGTGAAAAATCAATAAAATATATTTTTTTAAAAAAGAAATAGTACCACATAGATTGAGGCATCAAAGTTATCAATTAGAAAGTGCCTTGGGTCAGTTAATTGTGCTACTTTCATATTTACCAATATATATAAATTTTTTATTTTATTTTTTTGATTGGGGAGGCCTAAGTAACAGTCCCTTGATTTGCTTCAGAATACATCAAGATGATTTCACTAATAGGTGTCTTTCCCTTTTCTGCAGGAAACCCTTGAGAATGGCGGTACCTGGAAACAAGGAACTGAATCTGTCTTACAGAACGGACTCAGGAGAGAAAGCCTGGTCCACAGTCCAGGCTATGATCCCAAGGACAAAAGCTATGACAATGTGGCATTTGAGAAGATTACCCATTTCTAAGGCAACACGTGCATGTGCACACACACACACACACACACACACACACACACATACACATACACATATGTAGACCTACATAGTCCATATACTTCTTGCTTCTTGGTTAGTAGATTTGTATAGTTGCCATTGCTAGAAGACAAGGATGTCTAATGTCTATTTATAAGTTATTTATAACCTCAAATACAATGACTATTTCTCGCGATATTCTTTGGAACACCCAAACTTTCAGGTGAGAAAAAACAACCAAGTCTTAAGTGCCTTGGTGACGTCTTTCTTGAATAAATTAAGACAGGATTTCATCATAGTACAAGAAATCACTCTGTTTGCTTTGTGAATATTAAACTTCTCTTTTCTTGGTAGATTTTTAACCATCAAATATGGTTACAAGCAGAATGAGGAAGGGGATATGCATATTAAATGCTTCTCTATCTCAGATGATAAACAAGGGATTGGCATCCATCTGAACCCCCATAAGTCACATATACACAGAAACATTTCATATAACCCCATCCTGCAGCTTCAGGTGCAACTTATAGTTCCTATTAGCACCCCTGCCACACTCAAATTTTTTAAAAATATGTTTAATCGATTTTTTACAGAAAGGAAGGGAGAGGGATAGAGAGTTAGAAACATTGATGAGAGAGAAACATCCATCAGCTGCCTTCTGCATGCCCCCTCCCCTACTGGGGATGTGCCAGCAACCAAGGTACATGCCCTTGATAGGAATTGGACCTGGGACCCTTCAGACTGCAGGCCAACACTCTATCCACTGAGACACACCGCTTTTGGCAACACACTTACATTTTTAAGTCCTCTTTCAGTCATCCCTGCTACTTCAGCTGTCTTGACCAAGCCTTAAAACAACTGTGCTTAGCATAGGCAAGATGGGGATACCTGGCTAGTGAAAGCAATTAAAAACATCCTTCTCCCTTTGGGTATTCAGTGTAGTGTTTGTTTTGTTTTCTTTTTACTTTTTATCTTTTTAAAAAAATTTTTAACACCTTACAATGAAAAATTGACTCTGTGTTCTACAAGAAGTGTAAATCTTTCTCCAGAGCTAAAGAAGAAATGTCCAATAGAAATTTGTTAAAACAGTATCCCGTAAAAGAACCTTACAAATAGTTTACCAGCCCACAGGAGATTTCACTAGCCTTAGGTATTTCTTTGATGCAAAATAACCTGTCCACGCTTTTTATATCCTGCTCATTCTACTCACACATGCAAACGCAATGTGTTCCATTAGGCAGGGGTAGTAGAAGCAAAGGTCTTCATGGTTGAACTCTAGCAAATAATTTTTAAAGTTATGGAGGAAGAGGGTACTACAAATCAAAAGGTGAATTAATAAATGGAGACACAGTGAAAGCTTTTTAGGAAGAGGAAAATAAAATCTTTAAAAGGTAAAAAAATAAACAACGACAAACCAGTGCCACCTGGGTTAGATCAGAGGAAATACAGTAGGATATAAATCAATGTCTCAATATCAGGTATACTAGGGCAGATGTCTTATTTGGTGGCCAAATTAAATCAAGAGGCCTAGAAACAGTATGTCAGCAAAGTAAGAAAAATGGTCCAAATAGGTAATGGTAAGGACTCCCAAAAGCCATGTTATCTAAATGTTACCCAGGAGAAGGAAACAGAAGCATCAGATAGAGAAAATTATGTAACCAGTATTTATTATTAGAGAAGATAGAAAGGGGTGGGGGAAATCAATAGAGGAACAGCAACAATAACAACTGGTGTTTATAAGCCACAGTCCAATGCGTGTCTTCTCTTCCTCCATTCTCACGTAGGAGAGGAGAATAGAGGGAGGCAAAGAGAGAACTGTGCATTAGTTTATAAGAGAAAAGAGAAAAAATACATTTGGAAAAAGGTGGAAGGGAAAAAAAGGGAGGCATGTTTGGGAAGATATCTGAAAAAGAGAAGGAACTGAATTTCTAGAAACTTTTTGAGGAGCAGCAAGCTAATGAACGTGTTGATCTAAAGATCTGCAAATTGAGAGTTCCAGTTATTTTCCAAATGACTTAGTTAGAACCTTCCTATGAGTTTATATGATAAAAATTTTAGGTGAATGTTGAAATCTGGGCTAAACCTCATTGGCCTATATATTTGGAATATGTTTCAAGATTTTGAAATTTCACTTGGAATTGAACAAAAACAAAATGTCCCATATAGTCTTTTAACTCACAAGTTTTCTCACAAGTTTTGCTTACAAATTATCTTACAGATATCTCAGCCCTTTTTAGGTCAGTACTGGGAAGTACTAGGTTAGGACTTACCCAGAAATATTTTGAAGATTTTTTTTTTCAGTAAAATTTCTCTTGCCTGGAGTTTTACCAAAGAATAAATTGACTTACAAGTGGAAAATAGTAATATATTATTATATACTAGAGGCCTGGTTCATGAATTTGTGCAAAAGTGGGAGTCCCTCGTCCTGGCCAGAAATTGGGGCTATTAGGGTTGATCTGGGCTGTCTTGCCCAGTCCCAATTGGGACTGATTGGGGCCAGTTGGACAGAGGGGAGGGACTGCAGGGAAGTTGGCTGGCTGGCTGGGGGTTGGGACCACAGGAGTTTGGCTATGGGAGCATACTGACCACCAGGAGGAAGCTCTTGAGTTGTGTGTCTTCCCCCTGGTGATCAGTGCACGTCATAGCAACCAGGTGACTGGTCATTCAGTCCTTCAGATGTTCTGTTGTTCGGTTGCTTAGGCTTTTACAAATAGTAGAGGCCTAGTGCATGAAATTCGTACATGGGGGTTGGGTCCCCTAAGCCCAGCCTGCACCCTCTGCCATCCAGGACCCCTTGGGGGATGTCCAACTGTTGGTTTAGGACCACTGGCTTCTAACTGCTCACCTGTTTGCCTACCTGATTGCTCCTAACTGCCCCACCCACCTACAGGCCTGGTCACCCCTCACTGCCCCCCTCTGCCACCCTGGTTGCTTCTCACTGTGCCCCCCGGTGGCTTGGTTGCCACCCCCCACTCCAATCATGGGCCTGATCACCCCATGCAACCTGCTGCTTGGTCATTTAGTCACCCCTCACTAATCCCCCTGCTGGCCTGGTTGTCCCACACAGCCTTTTTGGTCATCCATTCAGTTACAATGGTCACTTAGGCTTTTATTATTTAGACTAGAGGCCCTATGCATGAAATGTGTGCACAGGTGAGGGGGTCCCACAGCCTGGCCTGCACCCTCTTGCAATCCAGAAACCCTCAGGGGATGTCCGGCTGCACCCTCTTGCAATCCAGGACCACTGGCTCCTAACTGCTTGCATGTCTTCCTGCCTGCCTGATCACCCCTAACCACTTATATGCTTGTCTGATCTGCCTGATTACCCTTAACTGCCTCTGCCTCAGCCCCTGCTGCTGTGGCTTTGTCCAGAAGGTTGTTTGGCTATATGGTCTAAAGAGCATATTATGCTTTTATTATTATAGACTAGAGGCCTGGTGCACAAATTCGTGCATGGGTGAGGTCTAGCTAGCCCACCCCTATTGGGGCTGATTGGGGCCAGGCTGCCAGTGGGAGGGACCATGGGAGGTTGGCCAGCTGGCCTCAGCCCCAATCAGGGTAGAGAGAGGGGTGATTGGGATATCAGTGTGTGTCAAAGCAACTAGTCATTCTGGCTTTTATAATACAGAGATAGATTCCCCATGCACTCTTCCTAATTGAAAGACTTTGGGTAGAGATAGGAATCTCAGGAGAATCTTTTTCCACAGTCTATCAAATCCACATTTACTATGTAGCAAAGCAAAAAGGAACAGGAAGTACAGAGTCAGGAGATTCAGTTAGTTAGAGAACACATCTCCTACCTTCACTCCTAAGAATGTTTGCTCAGAATGGTATAAAAGCCATCAGTGCAGTATAAGATCTGTCTAGTGTCATGATCACTCTAACCCATGGAAATGGGCTAACTTTGTGGCTCTTTTTGCTATAGAATAATTAGGGATGTTCTCAACAAATGGGTCTAGGAATGAAGAGTTTCTAGGAAGACCTAAAATGTACCAAACTTGATGCTAGTTTCTATGTGCTAAATATGTTTATTGGTAAATATGGAATGGAATCACCTCCATGCCCCTTTCGCTCATTCTGAATTAATCTGTTTTGATGACAGACTTTCTCTTTGTCATCATTTGGAGAAAGAAATACAGTTTGTTGAAGGAAGTGAGGGATTGGAGTCAAACAGCTTAGCTTTAGACTAAGTTCTGACACAAATTATCTCAATAAATTTGGGTAAGGCTTTAGTTTACTACAAATTAAAAGAAGCAAAAATTATCCCTTCTTAATAAGGGTTTACAGAGATAAATCACAGAATAGTTAGTGCAGTGACTGACTAGCATGGAACATAAAATATTTGTTAATCTACAGTTTATGGAAAAAAAGAACATGGTATCCATTACAGTATTCATTTTAAGTTAAATTGGTTCAATGTTTCCATTTAGGATTTTTAAGATCCTGGCTTACCACATGTATTACTGGAGTATAAATAGCAAGATAAACATCCATAATCATAAAAGCATAATATGCTAATTAGACCAAATGGCCAAACAGTAGAACAACTGTCTCAATGACCTTCTGGACAAAGCCAGGCTGCCAGGCCTGAGCCCCTTGCACGAATTTCGTGCATTGGGCCTCTAGTAAGGTATAAATTAAAGTAATGCCACACATTTCCAAACAGTAGCTTTTTTTAATGCTAAATTTAATAAAATATGATTTTTTTTGAGAGTCCTAAATTCTTTTTTTAGAAATATTTTTTATTAATTTTAGAGAGGAAGAGAGAAGGAGAAAAAGACAGAAACATCAGTGAAGAGAGAGAATCACTGACTGGCCACTTCCTGCATTTCCATTCCTAGGAATCAAGCCCAAAATCTGGCCATGAGCCCTGAATGGGAATTAAACTAGTCACCTTCTGGTTCATGGGTGATGTTCAGACACTGAGTCACATAGGCTGGACAAGTCCTAAATGCTTAAAAAATAAAAATAATAATAAAATGCTGTTATAAAGATAGACAAGTTTATTACTGAAAAATACAATGTTAATATTTAGGATTGCTAAGTATTATATTTGTAAATGTAAACCTTGATCAATAGACACCTTTACTGATCACGTTTATGACTCAGTGCACAGTGAAAAGCAACTGTGATTCTTTAAAACAGTGTAAGGGGGAGGGGCTTTTCCTTTGCTTTAATTCATATAATACTTAAGGAATATTGATCTTATTATTTTGCAACTATATGGGTTTAGACCATTTCATTATACAGAAAAAAATAAATGGCAGACAAAAAGGCTTGCAAACAGTATTTCAAAAAGAATGTTACTAAAATATTTTATGGCATTACAATCTTAATCAAACAGTATTACAAAGATTGATAAATAGAAAAAATTAGAGGAGTCTCCCTTTAATTGTTATCTCAGAAAGCAATTGTTTTAAAACATTATAGAAATTCTAGCTTTCGTATATGTACATTTATGCACTTAGAAATCCTATGTGCTCAATTTCAATATTGTAAGGTAGCCGGGTTTACTGTAACATTAAACTCTTTTATCCAGCATTACTTTGAAGTATAATCAATTTTCAAACAAGGTAATTTTTATTTAATATCACCAATAGTATATATTAAATAATAGAACATTTTAAAGTAATCAAATATAACTCATAATTGATAATAAATCACCTATAAGACTTTATTATAGACTAGAGGCCTGATGCACAGAATTTGTGCAAGAATAGGCCTTCCTTCCCCTGGCTGTGGCAGTGGCTTCCCTCTGGCACCCAGGATCTGGGCTTTCCTCAGGCCACCAGCAGGCACCCAAGACCTGGGCTTTCTTCAGGCAGCTGGCACCCAGGACCCAGGTTTCCCTTGCAGCTCTGGCTTCTTCTGGAAGGATGTCCAGTCTAATTAGCATATTATGCTTTTATTATTTTAGATAATAAAATAAGAGTCAATTTCATTATTTTCTCCTCCATTCTGATCCCCTGACCAAATCAGTATAGATTTACAAACACCTGTGTGAATAACAAACATAAGCCTGCTTTTCTACTCCTCACTTTTTTTTTGTTTGAAATTTCAACTCTCTTCAGAAAACATTGTGAAGCTTATAAATAGTTGGCTAATTAATCACAACAGGGCCCTCAATTAGGGTGTGAGTGTATCAATCAGTGCCTCTCTCATTAGACTCTTAGGACAAATTAGAAAAATTCTGCCCTATGCTAGAGAATGTTAGTCGATAATGCTATTTTGCATATCAATAGGAAATTTAAAATACATAGCTTTTTCATAGAGGACAGGGATACTTCTGAATTTAATGCTATCTATATTAATAAAAGGATAATGTGCTAATTAGACCAGACAGACCAGATGTTTTCTGGCCATCCTTCTGGACAAAGCCACTGTGGCATGGGCTAAAGCAGATGTGGTTAGGGGTGATCAGGCTGGCAGTGCAGCAGTTAGGGGTGATCAGGCAGGCTGGCAGAGGTGGTTAGGGGTGATCAGGCAGAGGTGGTTAGGGGCAGTGAGGTAGGCAGAGTGATCAGGGGTGATCAGGCAGGCAGGCAAGCGAGTGGTTAGGAGCCAGCAGTCCTGAATTACAAGAGTGATAGAGCCTAAACTGTCATGGACATCCTCCACTGGGTCCAGGATTAGAGAAGGTGTGGGCCGGACTGAGGGAACCCTTCTCCTGGGCACAAATTTCATGCACTGGGCCTCTAGACCATATATATAAAGGCAGCTACTGTAACAGCCATAACAACCTAACAACTAGTCTCTCTGATGCCCACTGTGGGCAGTGAATCATCCCAGTCATGGGGTAGGGCCAGCGGCCAACCTCATGGCCATTCCTCCCTGCCAGCCTGCCCCTGATTGGACTCTTTCATCCTGATCAAGAGTGGAGTCTACTGGCCAAAGACCCCCTCCCTTCCCCTCTGGCCAGCTGCTCCCCAGATCAGCCTGCCTCCCCCACGGTGGCTCCCCCTGATCAATATCCTACCCAAATAGGGGATGGGGCTGGGTGGGAACCTCCTGTAGCCCCTCCCCCTGGCCACCCCACCACTGATCAGACCCCCCACCCCAATCGGGGGCAGGGCTGGACATCCAAACTCCTACAGCCTCTCCTCCCAGCTGGCCATGCCTCCAATGGAACCCACCACCCTGATTGCCCCCTCCCCCCTGACCAGCCCTGCCCCTATTGCCACCCATCCTCAATAGAGGGCAAGGCTGGCCGGCCAACCTCCTGCAGACCCTCCCTCCCAGCTGACCACTTTCCCAATGGGTCCCCACCACCCTGATCAGCCTTCAACCCCTTCTCCTGGCTGGCCTCACCCCTGATCACCCCCTCTCACCCCAATCAGAGGTAGGGGTGGCCAGGCAACCACCTATGCCCCCCCCATTGCTGCTGGCCCCTGATTGGCACCCCACCCACAACATTTGGGGGCTGGGCCAGCCATCCCACTGTCCACAGACCCTTCCCATGGCCAGCTCAGCCCCATTCTGATCCCAACCCCAATCAGAGGTTGGACCCACCAGCCAATCACCGTTGGCCCCTTTTTCCATCTGGCCTGGCCTTGATCAGGGGCCCTGATCAGGGGCCCATCATCTCCTCCTCCAGACAGACCCATCCCAGATCTGCCTTGATTGGGGCCTGGCTGGCTGGACCCAATCCATGCATGAATTCGTGCACTGGGCCTCTAGTCTATATATATATATATATATATATATATATATATATATATATATATATATATATATATAAAGCCAGCAACCATAACATCATAATGATTAGAATGACTGGTTGCTATGATGCTTACTATGGCCAATGAAATATCCAGATCTGGGGGAGGGGCCTGCTGTGTAGATGCTCCCCCAGCCAGCCCCACTCCTGATAGCCCCCCATCCCAATGAAGGGCTGGATGGCCAACTTCCTGTAGCCCTCCACCTGGCCAGCCCCACCAGTGGTCCCTACCACCCCCATAGGCCCTCAGCCAGCCCTAGCCCTGATCAGCCTCTCCCACCCTAAGGACAGGTTGGCCAGCCAACTCGCCTCCCCACCACAGCTGCTTCCCTCATCTAGCCCAGCCCTGATTGGCAGCACCCACCCCAATCTCCCATGTCCTCTCCACCAGGCTGGCCTCGCCTCCACTCCATTGAAGGTGGGGCAGCCAGCCAAATCTCCTGCATCCCTTCCCCCAAGACAACCCCACCCATGATTGCCCCCCTACCCCAATAGTGGGTGATGCTGCCTGGCTAACTTCCTGCAGCCTCTTTCCCCCCGCTGGCCCCACCCCCAATGGGCCCCCACCATCCCAATCAGCCAGCAGCCCCTCCCCCCAGCTGGCCCCACCCTGATCTGCCTGTCCCACCTAATCAAAGGTGGGGTGGCCGGCCAACCTCCAACAACCCCTCCCCATGGCTATCCCCACCCCAAGATGGGCCCCCATCACCTCTCTTTCCCATCCTGCCCAACCTCTGATCACCCCCCTTCCCAATAGGGGGAAGGGCCACCTGGTCAATCTCCTGCAGCCCATTCCCCTGCATGGCCCCACCCCAGATATCCTCCCCACAGCTTGATCAGGTATAGGGCCAGCCAGCCAACCACCTGCAGAACTTCCCCTCAGCCACTGACCCCCTGCACCATATTCCGGGGCAGGGCTGGCTGGCCCACCAGTTCCTCCCCATAGCCGGCCCGACCTCAATCAGCTCCCATTACCCTATTTAGCCTACAGCCTCTCCCCCCTGTCAGCTCTGTTCCCAGTCCCCGCCACACCAATTTGGGGTAAGGCTGGCCAACCAACCTCTCATGGCCCCTCTCCTGGACGCTGACCCCTGATCACCCTCCCCACTGCATTCGGGGGTGGGGCCAGCCTGGGTAAGGGGCTGATAGAGGTTTGCAGGCCAGCTACACATCTGATCTGGGTGGGGGTTCCCACTGGGGGTGAAGTCACCATGGGCAAGAGACTGCTGGTGGTTTGCAGGCCGGCCTTGTCCCTGATCAGAGTGGAGGACCTGCTGGCAGACAAGGCTGGCCTGGGCGAGGGGCTACAGTTTGACAAATTTATTTATTAGGTGGAGTTTCACCTAAAATCTAAGCTTACTATATTTAGCCTTATAAACCTTAAAATAGACAACAAATGAAGAAAGGAGGCTTTCTGGAGGGAGAATTGTGCTAGGAACATACTGGTAGTCATAAGCAGCAAGATTGGATGTACTGTATAAGCTTTGTCTCCCTGGGAGTAGATTTTGATGGTACAAGAAATTGGATCTGGTGTGAAATATGAATTTCTCCCCAACCAACCTGTCTGCTTTCATTTTACTTTCCAGAAAAAGATGCCTTAATGTAGATGTATTTAGTCAGCAAACTGTGGCTCACGAGCCACACGTGTGGCTCTTTGGCCCCTTGAGTGTGGATCTTCCACAAAACACCATGGCCTGGGCGAGTCTATTTTGAAGAACTGGCATTAGAAGTTTAAGTTTAAAAAATTTGGCTCTCAAAAGAAATTTCAATCGTTGTACTGTTGATATTTGGCTCTGTTGACTAATGAGTTTGCCGACCACTGCTCTAGGATGCCATGGCTGTAATACTTGTGCTCTCTAAAAAGAGAACCATCAAATGTGGTCATGGGGGTGGTTTTACAGGTGAATCCAGATGGCAAGTTCAATTGATGGTAACATATAGCAAATACGTACCATAGCAAATACGTACATCCTAGCTAACAGGAATCTAGGCTAGTCACCATTCAAGCAAAAACCCAACCAACCTTCCTTTTGGATTCCATGTTGTTGGCATACTTCAGACTGAATAGAAATGCCTGTAGGGAAATGTTTACCTCAGAAACTGGGTTTCTCAGGGCCTTCCAAAGGTTTGTTTCTGAGCTACAGAGAATACCAAAAATGAGGTAAGATGTTAATGAACTCCCTGGATATAACCTACAACTATTTTCAAAGTCTGTTATAATACTGTAATTTGGGAGGAAATGGAATGGAAATACTTAATGATACTTGAGAGTAAGTGTTCACTGGCTTTACACAAGGAAAGATATGCCTAGCAATGTATGTGAATTCACACACAAACCACACACCCAGAGCCTATGTCTATCTGCCCCCCATTGATGAACTAATCAATTCGGCTCTATCAGTTGAGTAACTTAAAAGGCAATTTCAATTTTCAATTTTGAATATCAAGTAAAGAAAAAAAATGGTCAGTTTGTTAGCCTGCTGTTGACATTTGGCTATGGTGCCTTTACATGCATGCCCTCCTCCTTACGCTTGAATTATATCTGTGCTGAAATTCCTATCCTGAAGAGATTTTGATGAAAATTAGTACAGCCAGCACAAGTGTGAAAAAAAAAGCAGTGTCACCCTTGTAAGAACTAAGCAAGTTTCCTCTCCCATCTTTTTCTAGAACACATAAAATAAATTGATCCTTCTATGAGGATCAATATAATACTATACTGAACTTTCATGGGCAGATATCTTGATAATAATGAATTCATCTAAAGAATGAGTAATCCTTTCTCCCCACATACACTCAACAAAATCCCAACTTAATATTTAAAGATCAAGTAGAATTAAGTTTGACATGCAAATCATAGGAAAAAGTATCTCATGATAATTTATTGAATGAAAAAAATTCCTTTTCACTCCCTTTTACAATAGATGGTGCTGAGAGTTGTGTTAGGAGAATGTGCAGCACTTGGAAGTTGTACCCCATGCAGTCACTCGGCAGCATTTTAGCTAAAAGCTCATGCACAGGTTCAGACAATTACAAATGATTTCTGTTACAGTCACAACGATTTTCCACACACAACACTGTGAAAGCACTTGGGCTTTGAACAACTTGTCAAGGTTGATCCATGCATATTTGTAATAATTTCCTTGAAAAGACAACAATTTAGAATATGAAAATATATAAGCAGCATTCATGTATTACAGAATTCCTGAGAAGAGTGTGTGCTATATAAATCTTTGAGAAATAATTTGTTTTCATATGAAAACCATGATATAAAACATTTCTCTCAACTAAAGCAGAGAGGTCTATAACTAACATACTGGCAGGGCTGTCAACTTGTCAACCATGATGAAGGCATAGCTAGATTTTTACTGCATTGTTTCACAAAAGGAAAATTCAGATACTTTTTCATTGTTTCCCTAATTTTCCATCATTTAAAAAACGTCAAAAAAAGGCATTTTCCAAATCAACGAATTATATTTTTTATTAAATACTAGAGGCCCAGTTCATGAATTTATGCATGGGTGGGGTCCAGTCTGCCAGGCTCCAATCTGTGCAGATTAGGGTCGGGCCTGTTGGGAGCAGGATATGGAGGGAGGTTGGCCAGCTGGCCTGCCCTGGTCGGGGTCTGATCAGGGCCTGGTCGACTGAGAGGAGGGGCTGTGGGTGATTGGCTTGGGGACCCCACATCCAATTGGTGTGGGGAGGGGGTATGACGGAGAGAGGAGCTGGCTGAGAGGAGGGCTGCAGGCTGATCTGGTTGGTGGGAGCTGATCAGGGATAGGGCCAGCCATGGGGAGGGGCTGTGGGCAGTGGACAAGCTGGTCCCCACCAGAATTGGGTTGGGGGAGCTGATCAGGGGCCAGTGGCCTGAGGGAGGGGCCATGGGTGGTTGGCAGGCTGGCCCTGCCCCTGTTAAGAGTGGGGAGGGGCGATCAGGGGCAGAGCTGGCTTGGGGGAGAGGCTGCAGACTGATTGGGGTAGTGGGGTCACATTAGGGGTAGGGCCAGCTGAGAGGAGGGGCTGAAGGCAGTTGGACAGCTGACCCTGTGCTTGATGGGGTGGGGGAGCTGCTCTGAGGTGGGGCTGGCTATGGGGAGGGGCTGTGGGTGATTGGCTTGGGGGCCCCACCCCCAATTGGTGTGCGTGTGGAGGGCTGATCAAGAGCAGAGCTGGCTAAGGTGGGGGTAGGGGTGGGGAGAGGGTAAGGGGATACCGCAGGCTGATTGGGTTGGTGGGAGCTGATCTGAGATGGGACCAGTCATGGGGAGGGGCTGTGGGCAGTGGGCCAGCTGGTCTGCCCCTGAATGGGGTGCAGGAGATGATTGGGAGCCAGTGACC
>PVJN01014684.1:0-46003 GCA_004026805.1 Lasiurus borealis | reverse complement strand
CCACCATGCCAAAGTAAAGTCACCATGAAAATCAAACACTTGTATGTGGCATCAAGGTGATGGGACTTCTCTGTTAGGTATTTTTAGAATTTCCAGGAACTAAATTTAGGTCTCTCTAAGGTAGCAATTGATTGTTCAGCCACGTGTATTGAAAAACTCATATGTTTAATATACTTTCTATATTTCATTTTTATTAAAGTCTTATAAGGTTTATATTTTATTATACTAAAAATGAAAAGTAAAGAAGAGAGGCTCAAATGATCTTTTTGAATTTATTGAGGACAGAATGTCCTTGAAGTCCCATAGGAAGTCTGGGAAATGAGATGACATGTGCTAGTTCTTGATCTTGTATAAATGTGAGTTGAGAACAATGTTTATTAATTTAGTAACAAATATTTATTGAGTTCCTACTTCATCCCAGATCCTGTTCTATGCTGGAGATATAGTGGTGATCAAGATACACTGGTAGTCTGTCCATGACACTATAGCCTATGACGAAGCTAGGCATGAAAATATAATCACAATCCAAATATGTAAATGTTGAAGTAGGGACATCGCTAAATAATACAATATCTTAGCTGTGGGAGTGACCAACATCAGAACCCTCATTTACTTTGTGGGTTAAGGGTCTTAGGAGTTTTCCCCATGAAAGACAAATACAAGTAAAAGGTGAATACAAGATGGATGAGTGGAAGAGCATTACAAATCAACTCATACTAGGCATCATGTAGTTCAGGGAAATCTAAGAAGTTGCTATATCAGGTGTTTTATGTAGATCTCTTTGGTAGCTCTACCAAGCACTGTAGGGGAATAATAATTTCTTCTCTAGTCCCTCATCTAATAGGCATCTAAATCCTTTCAATCCTACCTTCATGATATCACTCATCTCTATTCCCTCTACTCTTTCCCCATTACTAATGTTTATCACATCATCTCCTACTAGGACATTACAGTTATCCTCTAAATCATTTTTTTTTGCTGTCAGTCTTGACTGTCCTAGATTTATTCTCCTCAGTGCTGTTAAGGTGACCTTTCTATACTCAAATACGATATTTTCCCTGTGTGCAAAACCCTTTTAAATCTGTCTTCCTATTGGCAACAAGATAAATCTAGATACTTTCTGCATTCTATACTAATAAGAAGCTCTAATAACCTGACTCTTGTTTGAAAAGTTATATCTATCATCTCTCTACCTATCTATCATCATCTACTGTGATCTATCTATCTATCTATCTATCTATAGTCATCATCATCATCATCATCTATCTATCCATCATATATATATATATATATATATATATATATATATATATATATATATGAAGATATATACATGAGAAAACATGAGATTTTATGGGCAGAGATGAGCTATTACAATTTACAACAATGACTAAACTTGTTCTCCACACTCAATAATTCAAAAGTCATACAATGAGATCCAGATGTTATTCTGCATGTTGGGAAATGGAAAATTCTATACTGTAGGAGGGGATCCTTGAAATGATGAGTCTGGGAGCTTATTATAGACTATATGGAGCTTATTATAGACTATATATTGAGAGGAAGAGAAACCTTTACTCTTTAGTCTTATAGTCCTTTTGGATGTAAAAGACTGGCTTTAAGGCTCAGGGTTTTACCACTCTCGTATATGGGAACACAGGGAGGTAAGTCTCTAAATTTTCTGGAATTCTCTGGCTATTTAATCATTCTTTAACTTCTAAGGTTTGTCTTTTCACCCAATTCTACTTTTCTTTGATCAGAAACATGAAAACATTTCCATTTCACTTTCATACTGCTTACCTTCCCAGGGTCATCTTCCATTGCTTCCTTGTTCAAATACTGCTTCACCACTGCTAACCTACTTGCGATTGTCTATACTATTTTATTTCAGCCCTCAGGCCTTTATTTGTGTTCCAATATTGCTTCATTAACTTTTTGGCTCATTGTTTCTATTGGAAAAAAATCTATGCACAAACAAATGCATTGATCTTAACTTTAAAATTAAGTTTTGATAAATGTAAGTACCTGTGAATTTACCTGTGAATAACTACACCCTAATCAAGATTTAAAACATTTCTATCACACCAGACAATTCATCTATTTCAGAAACTTCTACTAAGCAGTTATCATTCCAGGCAGAGAACATGATACATTTATATAAAAAAGAACTTATGACATTTATGAGTCAATTATTTTTTTTATTGATTGATGAAGATGCTGATGTTGGGGACAAGGAAGTTAATGGCTGCCAAACTGGCTATGCACTCCTCTTTTTGCTTATATGGGGAAAATCCACAGTAAACTAGCATGAAGTCACATAAGGTTGAAATAAAGCTACTGTTGCCTCAACAAGGCAAGAAGAAAAAAGAATTATTTCTTTTTTCATATCAATTATTTAATATTTATGTTACAAAACATCATTATCCCCCAATACAAATGTAAGAAGGTGGCACTGCAAAGAAAACTATCTTATTACCACTATCTTCCATTTCTTTTTTTGTTGTTTTTGAATTGTAAAACATTTTATCTTTAATTCATCAAAGGATTGTGATGTTTCTGTCTCCTGTGAAGCTGATCTAACCACCTAACTTCTACTGACCAGATAGTGGACATTGTGAGTTGTGGAGCAAGATAAGAAACAACATCCAAATGACAAGTGTGCCAAGCAACAGAAGACAGAAAATGCTTTTATTCTAACTTTTCCATGTAGCTTTTTTAAAAAAGATTTCATAATAAGAAAATATTTCAATGTCTTGTTTTTTAAGAATCCAATGAGGCTTCCTCTCCTTCATGATTTCCCAATTGGGAAAATGAGTTGTTATTACTTGATAGTCATTAAGGTTGATATTTAATAAGAAAGCTGTTCTGAAAAATAAGAAGGGTTTTAAAGATCTTAGCATGAAGAAGCTGAAATATTAAAGGCAACAGCTGCCTGAGTGTAAAAGATGGTTGTTAGCTTCAATTCACATATTTAAAAAAAATAAATATTTTTAAGTAGAGAGGAAGGAAGAGGGATAGAGAGTGAGAAACATCGATGAGAGAGAGACATCAATCAGCCGCCTCCTGCATGCCCCCCACTGGGATGTGCCTGCAACCAATATAGATGCCCTTAACCAAAATGGAACCTGGAACTTTTCAGTCTGCAGACCAACACTCTATCCACTGAGCCAAACCAGTTTTGGCTCAATTGACATATTAAGGAGCAAAAAACATCTACAATTTCTTCATTTTTAATCTTTTAATGACTAAACAAGGAAACATTTTAAGTTAGTGACTTACAAAAAATATTTTATTGATTTTTTACAGAGAGGAAGGAAAAGTGATAGTCAGAAATATTAATGAGGGAGAAACATTAATCGGTTGCCTCCTGTACACTCCCCACTGGGGGTGTGCCCACAACCAAGATACATGCCCTTGACCAGAATCAAACCTAGGACCTTTAAGTCTTCAGGTTGATGCTCTATCCACCGAGCCAAACTGGTCCGGGCTAAGTTGGTGACTTTTAAGTTTTATTTCTTGAATGCACTTAAAGGCATATAAGTCAGCTCATGTGCTACCCAAAACCATAGGACAATATTTACACAGCATCATTCTTAGCCAATGTGCCAGATTTTCTCAGATACACAATAGTATGCTATTGCTTTGAATTTCACCAACACAGGCCTCTAACAGAGGTTGCTTAAAAGGATCCTGGAATACAATGTGTGTTCATTTTTCAAAATGAACTAGAGGAAAACGGTAAGTAGGAACTAAACTTGCAAATACAGTATATATGGTGTGTATGCACTAAGTGCTTGCTCTGTTCACTATTCTTCAAAGGAAAACACTTAAAATGCAATCTTAGCCACTGATCTGCAGAAATTTTATATTAAGATTATGCTTTGGAACAATTGAGTGGCATATTTACATATTAACATAAATAAATGCAAATTTTAACAAAGTGAGTCCTGAAATAACTTGAAAGGAAGTTTTTAAGTCTAATTTTATTATGAGCTTAATCTACTTAAAAAATTAAACCTGGTGAAAACCAAAACATCTTCCATTGCTCAGATATTATTTCCTTAAATTAAAAAATAGCTTTATGTTTATTGTATACTAGTGGCTCAGTGCATGAAATTAATGCACAGGGGAGGGGAGGTTCCCTCAGTCCAGCCTGCACCCTCTTCAATCAGGGACCCCTTGGGAGATGTCTGACCACCACAGGGATAGGGCGTAAACTGGCAGTCGGACAAAGCTCTTAAAATCTGAGGCTGCTAGCTCCTAACCACTCACTTGCCTGGCTTGCCTAATCACCCCCAATTGCCTCTGCATGCCTGCCTGATTGCCCATAACCCCTCTGCCTGCCTGCCTGATCACCCCTAACCTCTATGCCTGCCTGCGTTATCATCCCTAACTACTTCTGCCTGCCTGTGTTATTGCCCCTAACTGCCCTCCTCTGCTGGCCTGATCTTGCCCCCAACTGCCCTCCCCTGCTGAACTGATTTCATCCCCAACTGTCCTCCCCTACTGGCCTGGTTGCCCCCAACTGCCCTCCTCTGGCGTTCCTAACCACCTCTGCCTTGGCCCTCACCACCATGGCTTTGTCTGGAAGGAAGTCGGACATCTGGAAGATGGCTGATAGACCCAGTCTAATTAGCATATTACCCCTTTCGTAGTATATATAGATTATGTAGGATAGGATTGCTTAAATGAGGGGTAGGGACCTTTTTCATCAGGAGGAGATGCTTTTGGCAGACAAAAATACATAATCCCTATATCTGGACTGATAGCCAGCTATAGGTACTCTACAGTGGTACCTAGAGATACGAGTGCCCTAACATACGAGATTTTTGAGATACGAGCTGTTGAGTGAGCGATTTTTGCTTTGAAATACAAGCAACATTTGAGATAGGAGTAATCGCGCAGATCGGCCAGCTGCACAGGACCCACCAGTTTACAGCGATTCGAGCGTCTCATAGTTTCCCACGTCTAAAGGTTACAGAACAAATTAAACTTGTATCTCAAGGTACCACTGTACTGCCAAACCAGTCATCAAAAAATTGAACCACTTCCTTACATCTTACACCAAACAGCTATTGCCCTTAAAACCCCTCCTCACCCCCCACTTTAGGTTCTGCCTTCATGCTCACCCAGATTAGGTTTTGATTGGTCAGTTTCTATGCTAGTCAGCATCAAAAGCTCCACTGCTATGCAGTCATTGGCTCCTCACAGTTCACCCAGATTTGGTTCTGATTGGTCAATTTCTATGCCATTCAGTGTCAAGAGCTTGGCCTCCTAGGCATCCACTGGCTTCTCACACTTCACTCAGATTTGATTCTGATTGGTTGGTTTCTAAGCCAGTCAGCATCCGCAGGCCTAAGAATGGGCCTGATCAGAGAAGTAGGCCTAATCAGCAGCCCCAGTGGAGGCCAAAGAGAAAGAGAGGTGTGGCTGCTGGCCAGACCCTGAGAGAGAGAGAGGCAAGGGCTGATCAACAGCTGCCATGGAGGCTATGGATCACACCCTGCTTCTCTCTCTAGGCCTCTTTCTGGGCCTGATCTACATTTCCCCTTCGCAGTCAGTGCTGGGTTGTGGTGCCCACAGTGGTGGGCAGTCAGTGCTGGGTGGCCACGGCAACCCAGCACTGACTACCAGTTGGTCGAGCCTTCAGTCATTTTGGATGTTATGACCCTGGGTTTTTATGTATTAGGATACTTTAGAAAATACATAGACAGACTAAAAATCAGTTATAATTCCAATGACCAGAATGCCTCATTCTGTTCTTTTTATATACATGTGTTCATGATTATATGTGTGTAGTCACACATGTATACTTCATTAACTCATAAAATAGGATGACACACTTTTATAATCTGCTTTTAAAAAATGTAGCAATATATGACATACATTTTTGTGTCTAAATAAAAATTTTCATATTTCAAATGACAAAATTAAAACAGTCTTATTATATAGTTTTTTATGTGTATATAATTAATTTTATGATGAACATTCATGTATACATGGTATATCCTTAGGGCAGACTCTCAACATAGACTTCTTGAGTCAAAGGATGTATGCCCTGTAAGATTTTTATGTGTTGCAAAAATGCATTTCAAAAGGTTTGTAAAGTTTGTATTTAATTTTTTTCTTTTCTCCAAAGTAAAGGAATGTCCACTTCCATGAAATCTTGACAATACAGGAGATTGCCATTAAAAGTATCCTGGAGAGTATTATGTTAAGTGAAATAAGCCAGTCATAGTATCACATGATCTAATTCACATGTAGAAAAAATAAAGTGATGAACAAAATAGATCCAGAGATATAGAAGCATGGGACAGACAGATGAATCTCAGAGGGAAGATGAGGGCTAAAGGGAGGAAGGGGAAAGTAATTAGCCCAAAGAGCTTGTATGCATATATGCATAACCCATGGACAGAGGCAATAGTGTGGCAAAGACCTGGGCAAGGGGGATGGATAGGTGTAAGGTGGAGGCTGTCAATGAGGAAATTATCTTTCCACAATAAAGATAAAAACTGAAAACCAACAATAATCCAAAATAGCTTATAGAGTAATTGATGAAAAGTAATTTTATTGTTTGAATTTTTATTTTTTTAATTAGTAAAGATTGAGATTTAGGTATGCTCTTCATCTCTATATATTTTTAAATATTATCTTTTGCTGTCATTTGGCCACTTTTTCTATTTAATATTTATTTTTTTATTGATTTATAAGAATTTTTACTTTACATTAATAATAATTCTGTCATTATTGCCCTTTAACAGATAAAAGATAAAGAAGTAATGATATGATTATACTTTGCATTCCATTATTTTTGTTTCATACTGTTTCTGTGCACTGATATATGTGCATTTCTGTGAACTGATGTAAATTACAAACTTATCTTTTAAAAAGTTGTACAATATTCCACCTCACATGTATATTTCTTGTTTTTAAACTTAATCAATGTATGGATATTATTCAAAAATTTTATGGATATTCCCAGTACTGAAATAGTATTTTTATTCAGAACCTAACTAAAAGAAACACTAATACTAATATCAAACTAGACTTGCCTTTCTTTGTGTATATGGCTAGGCAACAATAAAATTAGAACAAATTAAAAACTAAAATATAGTAGAACTGAAACTCATATCTTTTATATTAATGATTAATGATATTGCTTGCTAAAGTGAAATTACTTTTTAAAACATTAACATTGTGCTGACGCTTAGAGTGCATCTTTGGTTCTGCATTGCTATATTATTGTGTGGGAGTGTAAGAATTTATTCTATAGCTTTTTTTTTTATTTGAATTGTGAATATTTCATTAACACAGCAAATGAATTTGGCCCTTACTTGGAAGGAATAAGTTACCAGTGTTACTACATTAAAAGATGGTCATAGATAAATGATAACATGCTTCTATTAATTCTATGAGATTTTATCCAAATACAAACAAAAATTTAAAAATTATTATAGAAATCACTTGGATGATGGTTAGAGAATTTCTGAGTCAGATTAAACTTTCCTTCGCTTTTCCTCTATGCTTGAGCATTTAGGCTGATGAAAAAAATTGCATGAAATAATATAGAAATATAAAAAGGGAAAGTAAGTAAGTCATGAAGGGTTTTATATATTTTTTAATTGTGTTAAATGTATACATATATCTGCATTGCCCCCCCCCCCACCCCTCTCAGACATATCTCAACCCCCCAGTGTCTGTGTTCATTGGTTGTGCTTATATGCATGCATACAAGTCCTTTGGTTGATCTCTTATCTACTGCACCTCTCCTTAAACTTCCTACTGTAATTTGACAGTCTGTTTGATGCTTTACTGCTTCTATGTCTATCCTTTTGTTCATCAGTTTATAAAGTTCTTTATTATCCACAAATTAGTGAGTTTATGTGGTGTTTATCCTTTATTGACTGGTTTATTTCACTAAGCATAAGGCTCTCCAGTTCCATCCAGGTTGCTACAAATGGTAAGAATTCCTTCTTTTTAATGGCAGCATAGAATTCCATTGTGTAGATCTACAATAGTTTTCTGATCTACTCATTTGCTGACGGGCACCTAGGCTGTTTCCAAATCTTAGCTATTGTAAATTGTGCTGCTATGAACATAGGGGTACATAAATGCTTTCTGATTGGTGTTTGTCATTTCTCAGGATATATTCCTAAGAGTGGGATTGCTGGGTCAAATGGGAGATCCATTTTTAGTTTTTTGAGGAAGCTCCATACTGTTCTTCACAGTGACTGCACCAGTCTGCATTTCCACCCAACAGTGCACAAGGGTTCCTTTTTCTCTGCATCTTTGCCAACACTTATTCTTTGTTGATTTGTAGATGATTGCCATTCTGACAGATATAAAATGATATCACATTGTTCTTTTGATTTGCATCTCTCAGATAATTAGTGACTTTGAATATGTTTTCATGTGTCTCTTGGCCTTCCTTCTGTCATCTTTCAAAAAGGTTCTATTTAGGTCCGTTGCCCATTTTTTATTGGATCATTTATCTTCTTTTTATTAAGTTGTATAAGTTGGGTATAGATGTTGGAGATTAAACCTTTATCAGGGATAACATTTGAAAATATGTTCTCCCATACAGTGATCTTTCTTGTTGTTTTGTTGATGGTTTCTTTTGCTGTGCAAAAGCTTTTTATTTTGATGCAGTCCCATTTGTTTATTTTCTCTTTAGTTTTCATTGCCCTTGGAGCAGTATCAGTGAAGAAGTTCTTTCGGCATATGTCTGAGATTGTGCTGCCTGTGGATTTCTCTAGTGTTTTTATAGTTTTCAGTCTAATGTTTAAGTCCTGTATCCATTTTGAGTTTAATTTTGTATTTGGTGTAAGTTGGTGGTCCAGTTTCACTTTTTTGCATGTGTCTGTCCAATTTTCCCAACACCATTTATTAAAGAGGCTGTCTTGGCTCCATTGTATGTTCATGCTACCTTTGTCAAATATTAATTGAGCATATTCGTTTGGGTGGATATCTGGATTCTCTATTCTATTGCATTGGTCTATCTGTCTGTTCTTGTGCCAGTACCAGACTTTTTTGAGAACAGTTGATTTGTAATATAGCTTGAAATCTGGTATTGAGATCCCACCTACTTTATTCTTCTTTCTCAGAATTGCTGTAGCTATTCGTGGTCTTTTTTTGTTCCAGATTAATTTTTGAAGAATTCTTTCTAGGTCTGTGAAATACGTCGTTGGTATTTTAATGGGTAGTGCACTGAATCTATAGATTGCTTTGGGTAGTATGGACATTTTAATGATGTTGATTCTCCCAATCCATCAGCATGGTATGCTCTTCCATCTGTCTTCCTCTATCTCTTTTTTCAGTGTCCTGTAGTTTTCTGCATATAGGTCTTTTACCTCCTTAGTTAGGTTTATTCCTAGGTATCTTAATTTTTTTGGTATGATGGTAAATGAGATTGCTTTTTCAGTCTCTCTTTCTGTAATTTCATTATTCATGTATAGAAATGCCACAGATTTCTTGGCATTAATGTTGATTTCTGTTACATTGCCGAATTCCTTTATTAAGCCAATTAGTTTTGGTATGGAGTCCTTCAGGAATTTTTTGTACAGTATCATGTCATCTGCAAATAAGGACAGCTTTACTTCTTTTTTTCCAATTTGGATGCCTTTTATTTCTTCTTCATGTCTAATTAAAAGGCTAATACTTCCAGTACTATGTCTAAAGGAGAGGTGAGATTGGGCATACCTGTCTTGTTCCTGTTCTAGGGAAAATGTTTATAGTTTTTGCCAATTGATATGATGTTAACTGTGGGTTTATCATATATGGCTTTTATGATGTTGAGGTATGATCCTTCTATTCCCACTTTGCTGAGAGTTTTTATCCAAATAATGTTGGATTTTGTCAAATGCTTTTTCTGCATCAATTGATATGTCTATGTCATATTTATCTATCAATTTGTTTATGTGATGTATCACGTTTTTTGATTTGTGATTATTGTACCATCCTTGAATTCCCGGGATGAATCCTACTTGGTCATGGTGTATGATCTTTTTGATGTACTGCTGGATCCGATTTGCTAGAATTTTGTTGAGGATTTTGGCATCTATATTCATGAGATATATTGGCCTATAATTCTCTTTCATTGTGTTGTCTTTATCTGCTTTTGGTATAGGGTGATGCTGGCTTCATAGAAGGTGTTTTGAAGTGTTCCTTCTTCTTAAATAATTTTGAATAGTCTGAGGAGTATAGGTTTTAATTCTTCCTTGAATGTTTGGTAAAACTCTCCTGTGTAGCCATCTGGTCCCAGGCTTTTGTTTGCTGGAAGCTTTTTTATCACTGCTTCAATTTCTTCTATATTTATTGGACTATTGAGATGTTTAGGTTCCTCCTCATTGAGTTTTGGAAGGTTATATTTTTCTAGGAATATGTCCATTTCTTATAAGTTGTCCAATTTGTTGGAATAGAGTTGTTCATATTATTTTTTAACAATTCTTTGTATTTCAGCAGGGTCTGTTGTTTTTTCTCATCTTTCATTTCTGATTTTGTTTATTTGGGTCTTCTCCCTTTGCTTCTTGGTGAGCCTGACTAGAGGCTGGTCAATCTTGTTTATCCTTTCAAAGAACCAGCTCTTGGTTTTGTTGATCTTTTGAATTGTTTTTTGGTCTCCATGTTGTTTATCTCTGCTCTGATCTTTCTATTTCCTTCTTTCTGCATACACTATGCTTGTCTTGTTGCTCTTTTTCTAGCTCTTTGAGTTTTAGGGTTAGGAAATTTATTACCATTGTTTCCTGTTTTTTGTAGTATCTTGTGGGACTATGAACTTCCCTCTCAAGAATGCTTTCACTGTGATGCATAAATTTTGTATTGTTGTGTTGTCATTGCCGTTTGTTGCCAAGATGGTTTTTATTGCTTCCTTGATTTCTCTGGTTACCCAGTCATTGTTTAATAGCATGCTGTTTAGTCTCCATGTGTTTGATTTCTTTCTATTGTTTTTATTATAGTTGATTTCCAGGTTTATGCTACTGTGGTCTGAGAAAATGCTTGATATAATTTCTATCTTCTTGAATTTGAAGAGACTTTTCTTATGACCCAACCTATGATCTATCTTTGAAAATGACCCATGTGCACTAGAGAAGAATGTATATTCTGTGGCTTTGGGGTAAAATGTTCTGAAGATGTCACTTAATTCCATCTGGTCTAGTGGGTCATTTAGGATTGATGTTTTTTTGCTGATTTTTTGTTTAGAGGATTTGTCCAGTGGTGACAGTGGTGTATTAAAGTCTCCTACTATGATTGTATTGCTGTCTATCTCTCCCTTAATATCCTCCAGGAGTGTTCTTATATATTTAGGTGCTCCTATATTGGGTGCGTATATGTTTACCAGAGCTATTTCTTCTTGTTGGATTGTTCCCTTTAGTTTTATGAAGTGGCCTTCTTTATCTCTTGTTATGTCCTTCACTTTGAAATCTAATTTTTCAGATATAAGTATTGCAACTCCAACTTTTTTTTCATTTCCATTTGCTTGAAATACCATGTTCCATCCCTTCACCCTTAATCTGTGTGCATCTCTTTTTCTGAGGTGGGTTTCTTGTAGATAGCAGATATATGGATCATGTTTTCTTATCCAATCTGCTACCCTATGTCTTTTGATTGGAGCATTTATTCCGTTTACATTTAAAGTTATTTTTGATAGGTACTTATCTCTCACCATTTTTTGGTCTTTACTCCCGAGTTCCTTCTTTGCTTCCTATTTCTTTTTATTACAGCAGACCCTTTTACTTTTCTTCCTGGTTTGGTGGTAATATATTCCCTTAGCCCTTTTTTTTTTCTGTGAAGCTTCTGATTTCACCTTTAATTTTGATTGAGAGCCTTGCTGGTACAGTATTCTTGGATTTAGACCTTTCCTTTGTATGACTTCATATATCTCATTCCATTCCCTTCTGGCCTGATGAGTTTCTGTTGAGAAATCAGTAGCTAGTCTTATGGGGTTTCCTTTGTAGGTAACTTACTGTTTCTCTCTGGCCGCTTTTAAGATTCTTACTTTGTCGTTGGTGTTTGTCAATTTAATTATAATGTGCCTTGATGTCGATTTTTTGGGGTTTATTTTTTTGGGACTCTGTGAGCTTCTTGGATTTGTGTGGGTTTTTTCTTTCCTATACAGTGGTATCTTGAGATACGAGTGACCTAACATACGAGATTTTTGAGATAGGAGCCATTGAGCTAGCTATTTTTGCTTTGAAATATGAGCAACCATTTGAGATATGAGTAGTCACATGGATTGGCCGGCTGCACATGACCCACCAGTTTACTGCAACTCGAGCGTCTCATAGTTTCCCATGCCTCAAGTTTATGGAACAAATTAAACTCGTATCTCGAGGTACCACTGTATGGGGGAAATTTTCTGTCATTATTTCTTCCAACAGGTTTTCTATTCCTTGCTCAGTTTCCACTCTTTCTTGAACCCCATTATGCAGATGTTGTTTTGTTTTGTGTTATCCCAAACTTTCCTTAGGCTCTCCTCTTGCTTTTTAATTTTTTTTTCCCTAGAAGCTGCTGTACTTAGGTATTTTTTCCTACCTTGTCTTCTAGCTCACTGATTCCATCCTCTGCCTCTTTGAGTCTACTTTTGATGCTTTCTATTGAGTTCTGTATAGCAGCGATGCCATTTTTCTTGATTATTCTGCATTTCTTCTTACTTCTTCTTCATTTCCTCTTGGTTCTTCTTCATTTCCCCTTGGCTCTTACTCATATTGTTGATTTTGGTTTCCGTTCTTTTCAGCCACCTTATGACCATTTTTCTGAACTCTTTCTCTCGTAGGTCTATTTCTTCTTCTATTTCGTTTACTTTCTTTTCTGTTGATACCTGCTTTTCTGTTATATGTAGGCTGGTTCTTTGTCTGCTCAGGGTCTTTTTTTTCCAGATGTCTGGTTATATAGTTCTCTCTCCTACATTGATTTAAAGGCACAAACTACAACATGACCAGGTTCAACACACAAGGGTCTTATCCCAGGTGAAATCTGACCATTTCTTGTTGCATGTGGAGCTCCTCTGAGTCCAAGTGTCTGCACCAATTGGAGAGTGGTGTTCTGGGTCCCCCAGATTTTTGTTGGGTGCTGCAGCTGTAGCTTTTCAGACCTCTGTAGACATCCAGTTACCCCTGCAAGGTTGTGCAGTCTCTGCGTTCTCGCTGGTGGCTCTGGCAGACAAAAACCCTGTGACAGTGGGGCTACCTGGTCAAGGGAGCCCCGTCCAGCAGTCCCCCACCTTCTCCTGGAGGATAACTAACTGTTAGCTTGCCAACAAACCCTCCCAGTGTGACACTCAGCTGCTCTCTCTGTCTGCCCAGTGATAAGGCTCCAGACAGGTCCGTCTATTCTGCTGCCATTTTTTTCTCTTCCTAGTTTTTTATTTTACTAAATTTGTCACTTTTTTTTTTTTGGTTAACTAAGGAATTATTCTCCTCAAGAATGAAAGCCAGGCCGAGACTGATTTGGCTCAGCAGATAGAGTGTCGGCTTGCGGACTGAAAATTCCCAGGTTCGATTCCAGTTGGGGACATGTACCTTGCTTGCAGGTACATCTCCATTGTGGGGCGTGCAGGAAGTGGCTGATCAATGTCTCTTTCTCATCGATGTTTCTGACTATCTCCCTCCCTTCCTCTCTGTAAAAAAAATCAATAAAATATATTTTTAAAAAAAGAATGCAAGCCAGGTATATGTGATAAAAATTTTTATTCCAAGAAAATGCCTTGGAGAAATGAACTGTGGTGTTATATTTTATAAAATTCATAAAACGACTTTGCAATATTCTTATTTTCTCTTTTGTTAATTCTCACCGAGGTTATTTTCCCATTAATTTTATTTTTAAGAGAGAGAGAAACATCAAAGCAAGAGAGGTACATTGATTGTTTGCCTCCCTCAAGCAGCACAACCAAATTTGGGGATTGAACCTGCAACCCAGATATGTGTCCTTGATGGGGAATTGACCCCAAGACTTCTTGGTGCATGGGACAACATTCTAACCACTGAGAAACACTTGATAGTGCTGCAGTATTCTTATATTGGACGTATTTTAATTAAGAATATATTGTCATTGCTCAAATATATTAGTTACCTATTGCTGTGTAACGAATCATCCAAAAACATGTTTAAAAGAGCAATACATATTTATTACTTCAATTTCTATGGATCAGAGACTCAGGAATGACTTAGTTAGATGTTTCTGGCTTGGCTTTCTTATCTGATTGTAGACAGGAAGTCAGCCAGGACTGCAGTCATCTGAGAGATTGGTTAGGGAGGGAGATTTACTTTTACTGGTTAATTCAGAGTCAGGAAGTTGGTGCTGGCTATTGTTAGGAGACACCAGTTCCTTGCCATGCAGATCTTTCCATTAGGCTACTCTGGTGTCCTTAGGACATAATATGTGACTCCCTCTAAGAGATCAAGGAGGAAGCTACAATGTCTTTTATGACCTAGCCTTGTAAACCAACCTCTGCCATTTTGCAATATCTTATTAATTACACAGGTATGTTTTACTCAATTTGGAAGAGGACCGTCTAAGGACTAGATAACTGGGATGTGAGAATTATTGTGGACCACTTGGATGATAGTTACAATGTCAAGGTTTTGGCTTAGGCTCTTTCCTCTTATCCCTCTGTTCTTCATGGACAATTCCATCTATATTCATAGATTTATATACCACTTTTAAGCCAATAACTCCTAAATATATAAATAAGTCCAGATTTCTCTTCTGTTTTTTAGACCGCAGTGCATAATACTTACCAGATATTCATTTTGTCAATTGGCATTTCCTGAATAGCTACTAGGAAGTAGGCTTGAAACTAGTCTGGGTAAACAAGACAGACATCCTGCTCTCATGGAAATTACAGTTTAGTGAAGCAGGAGGAAAATAAGTATATAAAGAAAATATTTACAGCTTGTGGAAAGTATCAAACAAATATACTGCTTGATAATAATGGGGTACGTGGTAGGGAAGGAGAGGGTTAACTCCATTAGATGCAGTGGACAAAGAAGAACTCTTTGAAGAAGTGACATTTAAGCTGTGACTAGATGATGTAAAAAAAACAACAACTGAGAAACTTAATGAAAATGTGTTCAATATAAGAATACTTCAGCCTTGACCAGTATTTCTCAGTGGGAGAGAAACTGTTGCAGGTATGGAGAACAGCAAATGCAAAGGCTCCAGTCATGGGAAGTCACAGAATGATCTAGAAAATGTCAGACCTACTGTGGCTGGAGCACTATATGTGAGAGACAATATGGCAAGAGATAAAGTTGGTGAGGTAGGCAGGGACTAGATCATTTGTGTCCTTGTAGTCTAGGGCCTTGAAATGCATGTGATGGTGTTTGAGTACATTAGGAAGACAGGTTTTAAGCAAGGTCTAGTTATATGGTATATATAATATAAAAAGTCCACATGATAGCTTCTCGGCGTTTTGGCTAAGATCAAGTGTAGTATCTGTTCTTATCGGTTTAATATCTGATATGTCCTCTACTTGAGGACAATATATTAAATGGATTTTTGGAGCAGGGAGATGGATTAGGTGCTTGCTCCATCCACTTCACACATCGACCCCTATTGCAGTACTTCTGGGAACAGTTCACCAAAAAAAATCACAACACAACAAAACAAAACAAAAAACACCACAAAAAAGTCTATATGTAAGTTAATTATTCTCTTCTTCCACTCCAAATTGCTAATTCTCTAAAGTTTTCTACATCACTGAATAGCAGCAGCATCCAGCTGTTGTAAAGAGTGCAGGATTTAGCCTGGCTTGTTTGAATCCGGCTCTATAACTCACTAGCAAGGAGATCCTGAAAGTGTTATTTACTTTGATTTCTAGTGTCTTCCAATTTAAAGTGGGAACTCTGGTAATGATCACATTGTCTGGCATCTGGTATTTGAAACAAAATAGCAGTAATAATTATTTTCTTTAAATAGTAAAATTGAGTCCTTTGAGGTATTCTCAATTCATGTTCCTTACCTTACTTCTACACGAACAACCATTTTCATGGCTAACAATGTAGAATGCAGAATCTGGTGCTCTCACTATGGAGCAAAAAACTTACAGGCTGATCCACACACTAAACCATGGCATAAAACATGAGAGAAAAATTTTAGATGAGTCTTACTCTTCTTTCTCTCCAAATTGGGTCAACACTCTTGTTTCTAGTCTTAGAAGTAGCTAGGTTCATTGTGGCCAGGCTCTGAGAATAAGCCCTTGTTATAAGTTCAGACTTTGACAAACCACCAGATAGTAAGTCCAGACACTTACATCCAGTATTTCTTTTTCACTGTGTACTGTTCAGAAAAATAAGTCCCAAGGATTTCTGTCAAAAACCTGATTCAAATAGGGGCACAGTAGGTCCCCATCTCTTGGAGATGTACAATTGTGAACAGCTAAATCACTGTGAAAATTTGTTCAATGATGTTTAACTCAGCATTTCTAAATGTATTTGACCATAGCACTCTCCCTTCTCCCCAAGAAAATACATATTAAAGCCTCCCTCATTTTGGGAAACTTCATTTGAGGCTGATGTTGCATTCTCTAGATTTGCATCTCCCTACTGTTATTCCAAGTGCTTTCAGTTTTGGTTAAGTAGAATAGTTTCTCAACCCTAGCTTTTCCTACCTGATTATATTATTTCCACGTGTCCACACCAGCCATGCCTTGTCTTTCTGTTCATGTCCTTTCTGGACTCCAGGTTTATTGGTAACATTAAAATTATTCAGTTTAATAGTCATTTTCTAAATAATCTCTTATTTTCTGGGTTACTATATGTAGTTTTTGTCATGAGGCCCAGTGCGCTAAATTTGTGCACTGGGGAGGGATTCCCTCAGCCCAACTTGCCCTCTCTCACAGTCCAGGAGCCCTCAAGGTCAGGAGACAACCACTGATCCGGGGAAGGTGATACCCCATCACATTTCTGCTGCTGCCACTGCCAGCAGCACAAGCCTCAGCTGGCCCTGGTTACCTGAGCCTTAGACTGGCCCTGGGCAGGTGGGCAGCTACCATCTGAGGTTTTCCTGTGCTTAGGGCCAGCCCTGGGTGCTAGGGGCTGAAGGGACTGGGGTATTCTGGAGGCAGGCATGCAGCAAGGCCATGCTCATTGGGCCCAGCCCTGTTATACACCTGCCACTCTGGAAGGGCTGAGGGGACTGAGCGCCACTATTTTGTGGCTGTGGGTGCCGCCATCTTCGAGGGCATAGCAGTCAATTAGCATATGCCCTCTTGGCTGTGGGTGCTGCCATCTTTGTGATGGTATCAAGGTCAATTAGCATATTCCCTCTTTATTAGATAGGATATACATATTGTGGAACCTTGATTCTCCAACTTGATTAATTTTGGAAGGTTGTTTGAGGAGCAGTATGCTAGAAAATGGAATTAATTTCCCCCCAATAGAAATAATGTAAATTGAGTGAGTCTGTTCCAGACCCCAAATGAGTCCCTGTTTTAACCTTTTTTATATATAATATATGTCTAATATGCTGCTTAATCTGTAAATTTAGGTTAAATATTTTAAAAACAAAAAGGACATGAAATGTAAATGAAAAATTTTAAAAGGAAATAAAATGTACAGTAAAAAATGAAAATTTACATAGAACTAGAAATTACCTTTCATGTTGCAACATTTGAGGACTACATATTCTGGAAATTCTATCATGAAAATATCAGCCTCATTACATTATGAATGTCATTTCTTTTCTAAAAATTTACCAAACCACCTCCTGCTAGCTTTAAACAAATCACTTTCAGCGCTCCTTCCAGGGCTGTCTTTCAGGATGTCAGTGTGCAGCATCTTGGCTTTTTCACAAATCATTGCCTCTGAATGGTGTCACCAGCTGCATGCTTTTCATTTATTCAAATCAAAATAACTTTTCTACCTCTTCAACTGTCTGTGAATGTTGTTCTGTGGGCACTTTCATACCCTTAGTAATATCAGCACTCTTAATGGCTTGTTTATGTTTTGAAATTGTGCTAAACATATATTTCATCACACTATACTTGGCAGCCAGATCAGATATGCAAACACCTCTACCATAATTATAATTATTTATTTTTATTAAAGCTCTATTGTTGTTCTCACAACTTTCCTTTTCACTTTGCTGCTATCACTAACCTTCTAGGACCTATGGTGACTTATCATATATTTTTAATAATAATAAGCAACAAAAACAAACAAAAAAAGAAAATATTCACAGCACAATTTCCTGAAATGTTAACAACTTGAAATTTAGCAAGAACCTGACTCATACTTGTGCGTTCTCTTCTTTGTGACCTAAGAGACATGTAACTGACCACATATCATCAGCATGAAAAGATTGTTGGGGGTCAAGAACTGAAGTTTTGTTTGAAAATTGAGATGAGACATTTTTTTTCTATGAACAACTTTGTCAAGAACTGAATTGTCCAGATGGGAGACATTCAAGAAATGAGGTTTGATTGTAATTTCACACATATAGCATTATATTAGTTTTAGGTGTACAACATAATGATTTGATATATGTATATATTGTGAAATGACCATCACAGTAACTCTAGTTAACATCTATCACACATTGTTACAATATTTTTCTTGTGATAAGAACTTTTAAGGTCACTCTCTTAGCAACTTTCAAATATATAGTCCAGTGTTATCTTATCTAATAAGAGTAATATGCAAACTAACCATTACTCTGCTATACCCACCAGCCATGTCACCAGCCATGCCCTCCAGCCAATCAGTAGCAAGTATTCAAATTAACCCCAACCAAGATGGCTATGACCACGGAGCAAGCAAGAGGGAGGCTTGGGTTTTCCTGGCAATGGAGGAAGTCAAGCTTTCCACACACACTGGCAGGCCCAGGCCTCCAGTCAAGGCTACAAAGTTTCAATTATAGGAGATAAATAAATCCCAACAGAAATGGTTGCCACCACAAAGTGAGTAGGAGACATGGCTCTGCTTCAGACTACAAAGTTTCAGTTGTGGAAGATAAATTCCAGATCTCATGGCCTCTGCTTGGGTTGCCAGGGGGCATGGCCAGCCTGCAAATCACCACATGCCCCTTGCCCTTGCCCAGGCCACCCCATGTCCCAAGGGAACCCCACCCTGATCCAGGACATCCTTCAGGGCAAACCAGCTGGCCCCCACCCATACACCAGGCCTCTATCCTATCTAATAAAAGAGTAATATGCAGATTGACCATCACTACAACACACAAGATGGCTGCCCCCATGTGGTAAAAGATTCTGCCCCCATGTGGAGACAAGATGGCTACCACAAGATGGCCAGCAAAGAAGGGCTATTGGGAGGGACCAGGCCTGCAAGGGAGGGCAGTTGTAGGCGATCCGACCAACAGGGGAGGACAGCTGGGAGGGACCAGGCCTACAAGGGCAGTTGGGGTGATCAAGCTTACAGGGAAGGGCAGTTAGGGATGACTAGGCTGGCAGAGGAGGGAAGTTGGGGGTGACAAGGCCTGCTGGGGAGGACAATTAGGGGTAACCAGGCTTGCAGGGGAGGGCAGTTAGGGGCAAACAGGCTGGTAGGGGAGCAGATAGGCATCAGTCAGGCTGCAGGGGAGTGGTTAGGGGTTGGTCAGGCTTGCAGGCAGAAGCCGTTAGGGACAATCAGAAAGGCAGGCAGGCCAGTTATTGAGAGCCAGAAGTCCTGGATTGTGAGAGGGATGTGTGACTGCCCATGTAGGCCCAATCCTAATAGGGGTCCCAGATTGGAGAAGGTGCAAGCTTGGCTGAGGGACACCACTCCCCTCTTCCTCCCCTGCATGAATTTCATGGATGGGGTTTCTAATTAATTATAATGATAATTCTGTACATTACATCATCATGATTTACTTATTTTATAATTGGAAAGTTTGTACCTTTTGTCCATCTTAACTGATTTCATCCACCTCTTTACTTCCTGCCTCTGACAAACTGTCAATCTGTTTTCTGTATCTGTAAGTTTTATTTTATTTTATACTTTTAAAGATTACACATATAAATGAGATCACATGGTATTTGTCCTTCTCTCTCTGACTTATTTCACTTAGCATAATGTCCTCAAGGTTCATCCATGTTATTATGAATGGTAAGATTTCATTCTATTTTTATGGATCATCCCTTTTTTACAGATAAATAATATTCATCTATCTATCTATCTATCTATCTAATCTACCATCTATCATCTATCTGTTTATATTTCATCTATCTAGCTACATACATATCACATTTTCTTTTTCCACTTATCCATAGATAAACACTTAGGTTGCTCCCATGAACTGGCTATTGTAAAAGGAACTATTATATTAGTGTTTTCCAAAGTTTCTTTTCTTATGACCTCAGAAGAGATATTATCTATAGAAAATTAGAGGTGTTTAGCATTAAATTTAATTTTAGTTGTTACTTTCCACATCTCCAATCATACATAACTTTACATTACCTTTAATGGAATATTTGAGTACAGATATACCTGAGAAAAATTGTGGGTTTGATTCCAGACCCTTCAATGTAGTAGGTTATATGAATTATTTGTTTTTTTCCAGTGCATATAAAAGTTATGTTTACACTATAGTGTGCAATAGTGTACATTTAAAATACAATGTGGATCCCTTAATTTAAAATACATCATTGCTAAAAAATGCTAAGCATTATCTGAACCTTCAATTTGTCATAATGTTTTCATTGGTCTTGCCTCAATGTTGAGGACTGCTGACTGATCAGGGTTGTAGTTGCTGAAAGTTGGGATGCCTGAGGCAATTTCTTAAAATAATACAACAATGAAGTTTGCGATATCATTTGACTCTTCCTTTCACAAATGGTCCTCTGTATTTTGTGATGCTGTTGGTCAGCATTTTATCTATAGCTGAACTTCTTTCATAATTGCAGTTATCCCTTCCTAACCTTGTCACTACTTTCTCAACTAAGTATATGTAACATTCTAAAATTTTTTTTTTGCCATTTCAATAATATTCACATCATATCCTCCAAGATTAGATTCCATCTTAAGAAACAACTTTCTTAGCTCATTCATAGAAAGCAACTCCTCATCTATTTTATCATTAGATTGCAGTAATTCAGTCACATCTTCAGGCTCCACTTCTAATTCTAGTTCTCTTGACATTTCTACTTCCTCCACTGAAGTCTTGAATGCCTCACAGTTGACATTTTGACCTCTTTTTAGGAATCACAAATATTCTTAATGGCATCTACAATGGTGTATCCTTTCCCGAAGATTTTCACTTTACTTTGCCCAGGTCCATCAAAGGAATCACTATCTATGGAAACTATAGACTTATGAAATATATTTCTTTCCTTTTTTGAAGTCCTGAATATTTTTATTAAAAATACAGAATCTCAATAATAATACCAAATGTTGGTGAGGATTTAGAGCAATTGTAATTCTTCTACTTTGCTGGTGAAATAAAAAATGGTTTAGCCCTTTGGAAAACAGTTTCTTATAAAATTATGAATACACTTACCATATGTCTCAGCACATCTAATCTCAAATTTCTGGGGAAAATAAAAACCTGTGTACATTTAATAACTTGTATATGAATGTTTTATAGCAGTTTTATTTGTAACCACACCAAACTGGAAATAAGCCAAATGTCCCTTGGCTAGGGCATGGATAAAAAAAAATTGTGGTACATTTCACAATGGAGTATTAACCAGTAAAAGAACTATTTATTCATCAAAAATATGGATGAATCTTTTTTACATATGTTTTAAATAATGTCTTTATTTTTTAATTACAGTTGATATAGATTTTTAGAATACTTTTGGGTGTATATACCAATCATTAGACATTAAATAACTTACTTGGTGATGATACCAACAAATCTCATACCCATCTGACATCATGCACAGTTATTAGAAAATTGTATTATTGACTATATTCCCTATGCTGTATTTTGTATCCTCATGACTATTTTGTTGCAACCAATTTGGGTTTCTTAATTCCATCACCTTTCTCATCCATCCCCCCCAATGTTCCTCTCATCTAGCAACCACCAGCTCACAGTCTTGTGGAGCTCCTTTGTAGGTAACTGTTTTTTTTTTTTTTTTTTTTTTTTTTTTTTTTTTTTTTTTTTTTTTTTTTTTTTTTTTTTTTTTTTTTTTTTTTTTTTTTTTTTTTTTTTTTTTTTTTTTTTTTTTTTTTTTTTTTTTTTTTTTTTTTTTAAATTCCTGCATTTAGGATTATCTCTTTGTCTTTAATCTTAGCCAGTGTTTCGGTGGAGCCTTCTCTTGGATTCTCTTGGGATCACCAGGCTTAAGCTGTAAAGGGATTAGCAGATGACTGCTATTTGTGCAATGCCTGGGGCCTTTTAGTGAGAGGCTGAAGCCAGATTCTACTTGTTTGAGAGATTTTAGAAAAATCTAAAAGATGAACCATCAGGCTATTTGTATGGAAAAGCCACTGGAAACAACTTGGATGGGCCCAAAAGTTGGGTGAGGTTGAGCCTCAGGAAATCACCAGGGCAGAGAAAACAGTGTGAGACAAGTTGATAGAGTCTCAGATATGGCACCTGCCTGTGGGCTCTGTGTAGGGAGGGCTCAGCAATAACCTCTGCCAGCACTTCTGTCTGGGAGAAAGACCATTCCAACTCCTACCTTGCCACAGCTATTGTCCTGATGCTGGACAATTTAATTCCTCCACTTATGTCTCTAGTGCCTTTACATCTGTTAGCCCAGAGATGGAGCTCAGAGGAAGTGAATCCCAGGAAATCTGCGAGTTGGCCTTTTAAGAGGAACTGCCTAGGACTCCAGTAGCTCTCCATCTTCCTCAGGCTCAAGCTCTGCTTGTTTTTACAGCCAGATATTATGGGAAATTTTCTTCCTGACACTGGAACCCTGGCTTGGAGGTCTGGAGTGGGACTTGGACCCCTTACTCCTCAGGGCACCTTCCTATCTGAGATATCCCTCCTGGTTTTTATCTGCTACATGTGGAAGTGTGACCAGCCCATTCATTGTCTCTGCCCCTTCTACCAGACTTTATGTGGCTTTTTCTTTAATTTCTTAGCTGTAGGACTTCCATTCAGCCAGATTTTAGGCAGGTCTGAATGATGGCTGTTCTGAGGTTTAGTTATAATTTTGATTTCATGAAATATATTTATTAAAAAAACAGATTTGAAAGTTCAAATTACTCTGATCAGTGCACTGAAGAATGGATGTCATATTAACAGATATAAATACAACATTAATCTCACTGTATTTTTCCATCAGAGCTCTTGGGTGACCAGACGAATTGTCCATAAACAGTAATATTTTGAAAGGGATTTTTTTTCTGAGCAATAGGTCTCAACAATAAGCTTAAAATATTAGTAAAAATGATGTAAACAGGTGTAACATCTTACAGGCTTCATTGTTCCATTTAGAGAACACATAAAGAGTAAGTTTAGACTATGTATACATACAATTTCTTGTGTATTTGTTGGGAATGATATAATGTGCTATCATTTTCAAGTATATGTACACTTTAAGCATTATGGCTAATTATGGATTGAAAAACATTGTTTTCTTGTATGGAATGAATTTAAGCTTCAACAACTAGGTAAGAAATTTTGGAAATTGGGGCAAGGAATTTATATGTTGGTTTGTCTAAAATTATACAGGGGAGGAACCAAGATGGGAACATAAGTTAAACATAAATGCTTGTTGCCTCCCATAACCACATAAAAATTACAACTAAAATACAAAGCAAGCATAATTCAGAACTTTCTGAAATCTGGCTGAATGGAAGTCCTTCACCTAGAGAAATAAGAAGAAAATATGAGACTAGTAGGAGAGGCAGAGATGCAGAACAGGCTGGTCTGACACCCATCTGTGGTGTATTTTTAATAGGGAGGAATATCTCCACTGAGGAGGCCTTTAGTGAGGAGCAACGGGTCTCAGTCCCACACCAGACCCCCTACTTAGGGTTCCAGAGCTGTGAAGAGAAGTCCATGTAACTCCAGGCTGTAAAAACCAGTGAGAATTATGGCTGAATGACATGGAGGCTACTATAAACTCAGGTAGTCCCTTTTAAAGGGCTGGCACATAAATGTACACAGTCCTACTCCCTACAAATTCCAGCATTAGAAAGTGGCATTGGGGTAACCAGGGACTTGGATTGTGTGACATCAGGACAGGAACACCAGGTTTGCTTTCTTCCAGTCAGAGGTCCTCACAGAGATCACTGTTTTTGTGCTGGGACCTCCCCCAAAGCAGAACTGACTGTCAGCCATATCTGAGTTTCGATCAGCTTGGCTAACACTGTACACCCAGCTCTAGTGATTCCCTGAGACCTTTCCCTATCCAATTTGCAGCTCCACCCAAGCTGTTTGCAGTGTCTTTTCCATATGAATGGCTTATCCTAGCTAAGGCTTTAGACTTTGCTAAAATTTCTCAAATAAGAAACAAGTGGCATTAATAAGAGGCCCAAGACCCACTAGCATCAGCCTGCCTTGTTTCACAGCTTGTCCTCTCATGGACACTTCTAAGCCCAATATAAATAGTAGCCATCTGCAGATTACTCTATACCTCCTTCTGGATGGCCCGAGGCAGTGGCTAACTTTGCACTTCCTAGGATGTTCCAGAGCACCTGGTAGACAGCTTCAGACCATAGCAGATTACAGATCTACACATCCACAAATGACACACTCAAGGGGTAAACTCAATAAGCATCAAAGCCCCACTAAAGCAAGTCCCGCTCCATAGGGGTGTCTCTTACACAGCTGCTCTTCCACTGTAGTCACAGCTGGCCATTCAAGGCAATTGGCTTGGAGATAAACTTCTCCTACTGATGCCAACAGTAATCAAGGCTCAACTACAACAGGACTGTGTACAAAGTTCACACCAGAGCACATCTAGAGTGTCCAGCTTGGGTGACTGGAGAAGCTGAACCACTGGACCCTACAGGACACTCACTACTCAAGGCTACTCTAAAAATTCCTGGAAACATAGCTGCTCTACCTAACACATCTAAGCCTATTCTTGAAAATTCCCCTAAACATTCTGTTCTCTAAAATAAATTCTGTAAGTCATTTTGTTAAAGAAGATTGCTCAGGGTTAAACTAATTCTGTTAGAAAATTGTTTTCTCCACTTGGAGACTAAAACTCAATTTAATTCAAAAGATCAATGAAAATGGAAAATCACTGTGAAAATCCTACCCATACATGGGAGTAATGATGGCATAGCACTAATCTAGAGAATAGCTAATCCCTTTTAATGAATGTCACACAAATAAATGCATTACAAACAGAACTTTTTATGTACTATATGTCTATCTTTCATTTTTTCATGGTAATTTCATAATGAGGCATTTTACAAATGAAGCTGTCTTATACAATATTGAAACACACCCCCCACCCACACATCCACACACACACACACACACACATTGAGTATAACTAAATTCACTACTAAAATCCACTCAAGAGAATATCCTCCTTTATTAAGCATTCTGTGAGCATACAACTAATATTTCAAAGAATCTGAACAAAGATGAATAGAATTATATAACATCACCTTCATACAAATGGCAACTTTGGATGGAAGTGAGAACATCTGTTTCTTAACCATAGTTTCTTCATTTTTTCTGGTAGTCTTGTGAGTACTGACATAAGAGGTTGGTTGTAAAAATTAATAGTGTCATAACATAACAAATATATTCGTGGGGTTGTCTTTTCTCTGCAGTTATTTTTCAAGATTTTTATAATTGTGACTGCTGTAAAACTGTTCCTAAAGTTATTTTATTCTGCATTAACTATCAATGTAGGTTGATATTAGAGTATTTCAATGTACCTATACAAGTTATGGCAGTTATTATTTTAAAAAACTATAATTTTATTATTAAAATGCATCTTAATATGATTAAGAAACTATTGCTAGAGATGTTAGTACTTTTAATACTTTACTAAGGCATATATATTTTAGAGAGCACATTGACTGCCTTAGAGATCATTTAACATGAAACATTTTAAAAATAGTTTTTATTTTTCAATTACAGTTATGTACATTATATTAATTTCACATGTACAAGCCAATGACATTTATATAACTTATGAAGTGATCACCCCAATACATCATATACCCATCTGAGTTATTACAGTATTGCTGACCGTATTCCCTATGCAAATTTGTACTTCTTAATCCCTTCATCTTTTTTACCCATTCCCCAAAACTCCCTCCTATTTGGAAACCTTCAAATTGTTCTCTGTATCTATGAGTCTGTTTGCTCATTTATATATATATTTTGGTGTGTCTGTGTGTGTGTGTGTGTGTGTGTGTGTAGATTCCACAAATAAGTGAAATCATTTGGCATTTGTCTTTCTTTGTCTGACTTATTTCATTCAGCACAATATCCTCTATGTCTATCCATGTGGTTGCAAATGGCAAGATTTCACTCTTTTTTTATGGCTAAGTTACATTTCCTTGGGTATATGTACCATTTTTCTTTATCTATTCATATATTGATGGATGCTTAGGTTGTTTCCATATTTTGACTATTGTAAATAATACTGCATTAGAAAAGGATGCATATGTCTTTTTGATTAGTGTTTTTGGTTTCTTCTGATAAATACCCATAAGTGGAATTACTGAATCCTTCTTTGTCTCTTGTTATAAACTTTGTTTTAAAGTCAATTTTGTGTGGTGTAAGTATTACTACTGTAGCTTTCTTTTTTCCATTTTCATTTTTATGATATATCGCTTTCCATTCTGTTACTTCCATCTTTGTATATTTCAATCTGAAATGAATCTCTTATAGACAGTATATGTAAGAGTCTTCTTTCTTATCAATTCAGTCAACATATGTCTTTTGATTGGAACATGTAAGCCATTTGCATTAAAAATTGTTGATAAATATGTATTATTGCCATTTTATTACTCATATTTTTTATTTTCTTCTTAAAGAAGACCTTTTATCATATCTTCTAATATTTGTTTGGCGGTGATGAACTTTTGCTTTTTCTTGTCTGGGAATCTCTATATCTGTCCTTAGATTCTAAATGATAGCTTTCCTGGGTAGAGTAATTTTGGTTGTAGGTCCTTGCTTTTTATCACTTTTAATATTTTGTGCCAATCCCTTTTGGCCAGTAAAGTTTCCATTGAGAAAATAAGCTGACTGTATTATGGGATCTTTCTTTTAAGTAACTAACTGCTTTTCTTTTGTTGCTTCTGTAGTTTTATTCTGTTCTTTGATTTGGGACATGTTTCTTTGTCTCCTCATTTTGATAATATTTCTGTGTTTGTTTCTATGTATTAGGCAGAGCTGCTATGTCTCTTGGTCTTGGTAAAGTGACCTTATTTAGTAGGTGTTCTGCAGGGCCTAGTGGCACAACATCCCAGGTCACCCAAATTGTGTGCTCCAAGTGTGCCCTTCCTCCTCTTGTGGGCTATGTACATATTTTTGTTGCTGTTGAGCCTGTAATGTTGGCATGTTATCAGGGGACATTTACCCTCAGGAAGACCAGTTCTGAGGACTTTCCACAACTACTGTGGGGTATCTTCTGTGCAGTGGCCAACACCATGGAGTAGGACTCACCTGAGTAGGGCCCTGGTGCTTACTAAGTCCTTCTCTTGTGTTTTTTTTTTTTGGCAGTTACACAGACATGAACAGAGGAAGGATGATAGGTCAGGTACAGAAGGTCACCAGGGAAGAAATCCCTGGGTGCCTAGCAATGGACGTTGTAGGGTGGGACCTTGCATCTGGAGTCGCCTTTCCTCCCCCAGCATATTGCTGGTTATGTGGTTTGGATTCTATGATCTTTCCTTCCTAGATATAACATCTAAGCCTCAGTTGTATTTTAGCTCCAGGTCTAGATTGATTGATTAGCTGTATTGATTCTGGTGCTGGCCAATCAGTGAGAGCACAACTCTAAAAGGATACACCTGGAAAACTGCTGAATATTCTGTTAAGATCTTCCCCTAGAACCTCCCCTAAAATCTCCACCCTTAAAACCTTTAGGATGTAGGGCCCAGTGTGCTCTCCCTCCTGGGAATATATCCACTCCCTTCCCTTTTCCCTTCACCACTTTCTCCCACTTCCAGGTACATTACAATCAACTTTCTCACTCCCAAGCTTCAGGGCTTTCCCTTTACCTCTATCCTTGTTTTCTAAGCCCATTTATTCCAAAAATTACTTCTGCTACCTCTGTAATTTACCAAATAAATGTTCTCTTACAGTTTGGGTCTTGGATTTGAATTCTTTTTTAGCCACAACTAAACTACTGAAGTTGCTGAACCCAGGTCCAGTATAACCCCACTGGTCTAATACTTGGTGCTGCTCCTACCACCTACAATAGTTAGGAGGTCCTCTGGTGTGGTGTGAATCTGACCACCTGGTGTGCTGGCTCTGAGGCCTCCTGGTAGGTGCAGGCCAAGTCAACTGCCATTAGTGTCCTGCTTGGGGCCATCTAGAATGATCTACAGAGTGCTCTGCAGATGGCTGCTACTGTGCTGGGCTTAGAGATACCTGGGAGAGGCCAAACTGTGAACTAAGGCTGGCTGTCTCTGGAACCACTTATTGATAGGTACAGGGTATGCTATTGTCCAGGTGCTTCTTGTTTGAGAGATTTTAAGAAAGTGAGAAGCATGAGTCAAGATAGGCCATTTGTATGGAAAGGGTCTCAGGGAATCAACTGAGCTGGGTGAATAGTGTGGCCAGTTTGATGGAGACTCAGATATGACACCCATCTGTTGGCTCTGTAGGGAGAAGCCTAAGCAAGGAAACAATGGCCTCTTCTGTTGCTTTTTCTTGTCTGGGAATCTCTATCTGTCCTTTGATTCTAAATGATAGCTTTGCTGGGTAGAGTAATTTTGGTTGTAGGTTCTTGTCCTGACGTTAGACAATGCAATTCTGCACTGTATATCTTTGGTTCCTCTCAAGCTGCTGCCCTAGTGTTAGAGCTCAAAATGAGTGATCTTGGTAAGTCCATGTGTGGGCTCTTTAAGAGGATCAGCTGGAACTCCAGCAGTCCTCCATCTCTGGTGAGCCACAATTTCTACTGGTTTTCATACTAAAGGTTACAGGGACTTCTCTTCTTGGTACTAGAACACTGGGCTGGGGGAGCATAGTGTGGGGCCAGGACCACTTGTTCCTTGATGGTGACTTCCTCAGTGGAAATATTTATCCCGATTTTTAACCATCACATGAAGGTATGGTATCAGCTCATTCTTGTCTTCCCCTCTCCCACCAGTCTTGACGTGGCTTTTTATATTCTTAGTTATAGTACTTTTTTTTCAGCCAGATTTCAGGCTCTCAGTGATGATTGTTCTGTTGTTTAGCTGTTGTTCTGACTTGGTTATAAGAAGCTACTAGTACTGCATTTACCCACTCTGCCATCTTGACCAGAAGGTTAACTTGAAACTTTAAAAGAATAAAATTTAAAATTCATGTGATTAAGATATATGACTTAAGTCTGCCTTGAAAATCCAGGTTTGAAGAGGTAATAGGAGCTAGGATCAACATTTTAGAACCACTGATTATATTTAGTGTTTTATGTTCTCTGGTGATTGATCTAATATTTCCAACTATTTACTTCCTCTTCAGTGGTGGCATATTCATCCTCTATTGACTTTGATCTTGGCTATATGTCTTTCTTTGATGATTGGAATATGAGTAGAAATGAAAGTATTCAGTGAGTTGAGTTTTAGGATGCTTTGTGGATGTCCAGTACCCTGTTACTCCCATCTCTGAACTAAGCACTGGTTATTACTTCAACCTGGGTTCCTGAGTAATAACACACATGAACTCTCAACTGAGAGAGAAAAGCAGGAAATAAATATTGGTTCTTGGAAGTCAGTGAGATATTGAAGTTGTGTGATAGAATAGAACTTCAGGAAATTTTTATATGTGCAGTCATGCACCACTTAAAAGTGAAATTATGTTCTGAGAAATGTGTCATTAGGAGCATTTGTTGGTGCCTGACATCATCAAGTACATCTAATACACCCCTAGGCTCTATGGTATAGCCTATTGCTCCTAGGCTACAAACCTATATAGCATGTTACTCTACGAAGTACTGTAAAAAGTTGTAACACAGTGATATTTGTGTATCTGGACATAGTAAAGGTACAGTAAAAACACAATATAAAAATAAAGACTGGTACACTTATATGGGGCACTGACTATGAATGGAACTCACAGGAATGGAAGTTGTTCTGGGTGAGTCGGTGAGTGAATGTGAAGCTAGGACACTACTGTAAATTATTGTAAACTTTATAAATACCATATACTTAGGTTACACTGAATTTATAAAACAACACAAGATTAAATCAAGCACAAGGGGAAATGATGCAATCAAGAGATGCAGTAAACACAAGATGTATGAAGCTGCTATGGGTGTAATATGGCATATTGTTTTACAACAAACTTTTAAAATAAGTAGATAGAGTACATTCTAAAATAATGATAAAATATAGTCTGGTAAATATATGTCAGTAACAGAGTCACTTATTATCATTATTAAATATTATGTATTATACATGAATATATATTCCATACTTTTATGTGACTGAATCTTTAATTTTATGAAGGTCTTTTGTTGGGATCATACACTTTCAGGGCTCCTGTTGTCTCTGATTAGTAGACAGTGTATACATTTGCCATTTACTGAGGATTACTCTGCATAAGATTGCCCACAGTAAATATTAGCCATAGGCTTCTAAATTCTTTCAGAGGAAATGCTTTACTTTCTAATATAATGGGAATGAAAAGAAAGCATTGGTTCTCAGTTCTCAAGAGATTTATGTAATTTATGAGTCCTAGACGCTGAGTAATCAGATGTTTAGAAACACTTAAAAGCTCCCCAGATAATGCCAGCTTCAATATAGTAGTAGTTAATGCACTGCCCCACAGAATGAGATGAACAGTCGATGTCTTATCTGATAATTGGGATAAAAATTGTGGGTTTAAAAAATTTCATGAATAATTACACAATCCCTATTTCACTGGAGACTTATACAATAATTCTACAAGTAATCGATTAGTTATGACTAACTTAAATGACTTCACCCATATAGATGAGTATATAATATGAATGAAGGTTCCTTTGGGTCATGATTGACCTATTCAATCTTCCCCTTCCCACAAATATTTTTGTTTTATGAATTATCATATACTCACAGCAGGGAAGGTATCACAAAATCACCAGTGCCATCAAGTCTTATTCTTGCTACTGCACAATCAGGCTATTTTATGGCCCTCAGTATCACTTATCATTTTTTGGGGCCACAGTTTCACTTATTATTTTTCATGAAGACAATTAACAGGTTTCCTGTTACTTTCTGTAGAAGACAGATACTTGTACATTAAGAATACTTTAGAATAGAGAGAATGTCTACACAAGAATAGAAAGACCTCTAAATTATCAAGAAAACCTTGGTGCTTTAGAGTTGTCTCTGAAACAGCTTCCTTTGGCTCTCCTTACTTTTCATTCTGTCAGATCAGAAACCTTTCTTTCTTAGATGAAAACTTTTCTTTTCAGTTTCTCATGGGCAGAGCAATATTGATTTTCTAAGCAATAGCAAAAGAGTTGCCACACAAAACTTTCCAGAAAGCATCTACCTGTGCTACAAGACACCTAAAGAGTCAACTATTTATTTTCCTGCCACCCCATTGGAAATTCTACTTTCTTTCTTTTGTGTTTAAAGTATGATGTGTCTAAGTGCTTCCTTTCATTGTGTAATTAAGGAAGTGGTAGCACATTAAACCACAGTGATACCTTGAGATACGAGTTTAATTCGTTTCGTAACCTTGAGGTGTGGGAAAACTATGAATTGCTCGAGTTGTGGTAAACTGGTGACCAGTCGTGTGCAGCCAGCCGATCCGCGTGATTACTCCTATCTCAAATGGTGCTCGTATTTCAAAGCAAAAATCGCTCACTTGACTGCTCGTATCTCAAAATCTCGTATGTTAGGGCACTCATATCTCGAGGTACCACTGTATATTAGTAGTTAATATCCGTTAGGAATTAGCTTATCAGATAATTTTCAACCATGCTACCACATTTTTTATATTAAATAAACTTTATTTTTATCTTTATTTTTAATGACTAATTAAATATAGTAACTTAAAATTATAATGCTATATCTACTTGAATAAAAGGAATTCCGACATTAATTAAATGACTAAACTAAAAACAGATAAGTCAAAGACATCTGTAATACTCTCAACAATAAAGATTTAAAAAATTAAAGAGAAAACAATGCTGATATTTTGCCTGGTTGTGGGTGTTCAGAACCTAGATGCTATGGAAACTGAGTCAGACCCATAGGTGATACTGGATTCTGGAGCTCTTACTGTGTGACTCTCCTTCGTCTTGGGGGGCCTGATGGCCCAGGGGACTCCTGACACTTTAGGGCCTCTGTAGGCTATGGGGAGCAGCAGGAGCAAATGGGAAAGGCTGGGACTTGGACTTGACTATTACCAGCATTTGCCTGTTGCAATCTTTTTCTTCCCCCAGCTTTATGAGCTTTCTGTCAGTTGACAGGGCTGCTATTCAAGTTTCTTGAGCCATTTTCACATACAATGTGGTTTCCTTTCAATAGGGGGAATGTTTCCCTCCAATTCCTTGTCCATTTTCTACCATCTTCCTGTAGAGGTTGCAAATCTGATATGTGGACCTTATGTTTCTATACATGTTGAGACGTTTCTTCACATTTTCATCCATCCCCTAAACCCCTTCTCCCTGGAAACCTTAAAAATGTTATCTGTATCTATGAGTCTATTTCTATTCTGCTTGTTAATTTTTGTTTTTAAATTCCACACATAAGTCTGGCATTTGTCTTTCTCTCACTGATTTGTTACCCAACACAATACCTGCTAGGTTCATCCATGATGATGGAGATGGCAAGATTTCACTCTTTCGTTATGGCTCAGAAATATTTCATTGTATATATGCACCACTTCTTTATCCATTCATCTACTGATTGACATGTAGGTTGCTTCCATAAAAATACTGCAATGAACATTTGAAGCATATATTTTAAAAAAATGTATTTAGTGTTTTTGTTTTCTTCAGATAAAAACCCCAGAATGGAATTTCTGGGTCCTTCTTTGTCTCTTGTGATAGCCTTTGATTTAAAGTATAATTTGTCTAACATAAGTATAATACTCTAGCTTTTTTTTAATTTACAAGAAATAAATTTTTCCATCCCTTTACTTTCCCTCAGTTTGTGTTTTTCGATCTGAAGTGGGTCTCTTGTAAACAGCATATTTAAAGGGTTTTGTTTTGTTGTCAATTTAGTCAACATATATCTTTTGATTGGAGCATTTAATCTATTTTCATTTAATGTAATTATTAATAGATATGTCTTTATTGCCTTTTATCATACACATTTGCAACCTTTTTTAAAAATTTATCTTTATTATTAAAAGTATTATAGATGTTTCGTTTCCCCCCCACTGACCCACTCCATCTTTCTTCTGTCCCACCAAGGCCATCATCACACTATTATTTGTGTCCATGGGTTATGCATATCTATACTAATAAAAGGATAATATGCTAATTATGCTGTATGTCTTCCAGAAGTCCTTCCAGACAAAGCCATGGTAGTGGGGTCTGAAGCAGAGGCTGTTGGGGTGATCAGATCAGCAGGGGAGAGCAATTGAGGGTGATCAGATCAGACCAGCAGAGGACAGTTAGGGGTGGTCAAACCAGCAGGAGAGCAGTTAGGGGATGATCAGGCCAGCAGGGGTGGGGGCGTTAGGGGTGATCAGGTTAACAGGGGAGCTGTTAGGTGCATCAGGCCAGCAGGTAGAGGTGGTTAGGGACAATCAGGCAGGCAGGCAGGCAAGCAATTAGAAGCCAGTGGTCCCAGATTGTGAAAAGGGTGTCTGACTGTTGGAAATTCCCCTGAGGGATCCCGGATTGGAGAGGGTGCAGGCTGGGCTAAGGGATTCCTCCTGCCCCCCATTCATGAATTTTGTGCATTGGGCTTCTATTATGCATAATACCCTGCCTTTTCACTGAGATTCATCAGTCAATTCCATGCTTCCATGTTTTTGTTCATCAGTTTATTTTGTTCATCAGATTCCACATATAAGTGAGATTATGTGATATTTGTCTTTCTCTGCTTGGCTTATTTAGCTTAGCTTAATACACTCCAGGTCCCTCCATGCTGTCTCAAAGGGTAAGAGATACTTATTTTTTTTTACAGCTTCATAGTGTTCCATTGTGTAAATGTACACAGCTTTTTTATCCACTCAACTACTGATTGACACTTGGGCTCTTTCCATATCTTAACTATCATAAATAGCACTGCTATGAAGATAGGGATCCATATATTCTTTCTGACTGGTGTTTCAGGATTCTTAGGATATACTCCTAGAAGTGGAATCATGGGTCAAATGTCAATTCCACTTTTAATTTTTTGAGGACACTCCATACTGTTTTTCATGTGGCTGCACAAGTCTGCACTTCCACCAGCAATGTATAAGAGTTCCATTTTCTCCACATCCTCGCCAACAATCATTGATTGTTGATGGTAACCACTCTGGCAGGTATAAGGTGGTATTTCATTTCCTTTTAATTTGAATGTCTCTGATGACTAGTGACTGAGCATTTTTTTCATATGTCTCTTGGCCATTTGTATGGTCTTTTTGGAGAAGTGTCTATTTAGGTTCTTTGCTCATTTTTTAATTGGATTGTTTATCTTCCTTTTGTTAAGTTGTAGGAGTTCTTTATACATTTTGGAAATGAACTCCTTATTAGATGTATCATTGGCAAATATGGTCTCCCATACAGTGGGTTCCATTTTCATTTTATTTATGGTTTCTTTTGCTGTGTAGAAGTTTCTTATTTTGATGTGGTCCCATTTTTTAATTTTCTCCATTCCTATCCTTAGCAATGGATGTGTTGGCAAACATATTGCTATGAGAGATGTCTGAGATTTTGTTGTCCAAGAGTTCTTCTAGAGTTTTTATGATTTCATGACTTAAGTATTTTATCCATTTTGAGTTTATTGTGCATGGTGAGTTGGTGTTCTAGTTCCACTTTTTTTGCATGTACCTATCCACTTTTCTGAACACCATTTATTAAGAAACTCTCCTCATTCCATTGTATACTCTTGACTCCTTTTTCAAATATTAATTGAATGTAATGGCTTAGGTTGATTTCTATGTTCTCTATTCTGTTCCATTGATCTATCTGCTTGTTCTTGTGCCAGTATCAGGCTGTTTTAATTAAAATGGAATTATAGTATTATTTGATATCCAGTATTGTGATCACTCCTACTTTGTTCTTCTTTTTCAAGATTTCTGTGCCTATTTGGGGTCTTTTTTTTGGTTCCATGTAAATATTTAGAGCATTTGTTCTAAATCTGTGAAATATATAGTTGGTAATTTAATAGGGGTTGTGTTGAATCTATAGAATGCTTTGGGTAGTGTGGACATTTTAATGATGTTAATTTTTCTAATCCATGAGCATGATAGATTCTTCCACTTGTTTCAATAGTATATTCTTCTATTTTTAAAAAAAAATGTCTTGTAGTTTTCTGTGTACAGGCTTTTTTAGACCTTGGTTAAGTTTATTCCAAGATACCTTTTGTTGTTATTGCAATGGTAAATGGGATTGTTTTTTAGTTTCTCTTTCTAAGAGTTCATTATTGGTGTGTAAAAACATCATAAATGTCTTGGTGTTGTGTATTCTGTTACTTTGCCACATTCATTTTTTTAAATTTTTATTTATTTATTTTAAATTAAATCTTTATTATTCAGATTATTACATTTGTTTCTCTTTTTTCCCCTCCATAGCACCCCTCCACCCAGCTCCCACCCCTCCCTCTGCCCTTAGCTCCCTCCCATTGATCTCATCCATAGGTGTATGATTTTGTCCAGTCTCTCCCTGTACACCCTTCACCCCTTTCCCCCTGAGAATTATCAGTCCACTCCCTTTCTGTGCTCCTGATTCTATTATATTCACCACTTTCTTCTGTTAATCAAATTTTTAATTCACTTGTTGATAGATATGTATTTGTTGTTCATAATTTTTTGGCTTTTACCTTTTTCTTCTTCCTCTTCTAAAAGAGTACCCTTCGGCATTTCATATAATACTGGTTTGGAGTTGATGAACTCCTTTAGCTTTTTCTTCTCTGTGAAGCTCTTTTTCTGCCCTTCAATTCTGAATGTTAGCTTTGCTGGATAGATTATTCTTGGTTGTAAGTTCTTGCTATTCATCACGTTGAATATTTCTTGCCACTCCCATCTGGCCTGCATCGTTTCTGTTGAGAAATCAGCTGACAGTCGTATGGGAGCTCCTTTGTAGGTAATAAACTGTTTTTCTCTTGCTGCTTTTAATATTCTCTCTTTGTCTTTTGCTCTTGGTATTTTAATTATGATATGTCTTGGTGTGGTCCTCTTTGGATTCCTTTTATGTGGGGTTCTGTGTGCTTCCTGGACTTGTAAGTCTATTTCTTTTATCAGATGTGGGAAGTTTTCAGTCATTATTTCTTTAAATAGGTTTTCAGTATCTTGCTCTCTCTTTTCCTCTGGCACCCCGACAATTCTGATGTTGGTATGCTTGAGGCTGTCCCAGAGTCTCCTTACATTATTTTCACATTTTTTGATTCTTTTCTCTTCTTGCTTTTCCAGTCGAGTGTTTTCTGTTTCTTTATATTTCAAATTTTTGACTTGATTCTTGCCTTCCTCTAGTCTGTTGTTAGGACTCTGTATAATATTTTTTATTTCAGTCAGTGTCTCTAGTTGGTCCTTTTTCATCTCCTCTTGGGACTCGCAAAATTTATGCATCATCTCTAGCATCTCTAGTTGCTCCTTTTGCATCTCTTCTTGGGACTTGATAAACTTATCCATCTTTTCTAGCATATTTTTGCAAAACCTTATAAGCCTGGTTTTGAACTCTATATCCAGTAGATTTTTTTCCTCCATTGCTTTTGTTTGTGATCCTTTCCCTTGTCTTGGCATTTTCACTATGTCAGGGAAACTTTTTTACTTGCAAAACCATAGAAGCCTCTGTTGAGCTTGGGATGGGTGGAGTCTCAGGGCTTAAGGGACCGCCTTGCCTTCCAGTTGGCCCTGTCCTCCACGGCCCCTGAGTCTCACGTGACTGGGTAATCGCTGGAGCGGTCCTTGTGCGAGCCCGCGCCCGCAGTTCTTCTAGACTGCTGCCTTTCCAGCTCCCCTGCCAGCCAGGACCACGCGAGTCTAGGTCTCCAGTGTTTCGCCCGAAACAGGGGCCCAGTGGACTCAGAAGTGGCACAGTTGGGAGGGTCTGTCTCCCTCCCAGTCGCGAAAGCCAGCGGCACAATCAGCAATCAGCCATCTGCGTGACCAAACCTCCTATCATTTCCGACTCCCCTAAATTTCCGTGCACTTCTCCCTTTTCACAGTCCAAACTCCCCCCATATGAGTTTCAGCTGGATCTGGGGTTTAGTGTCATAGGATAAGGGGTTCAATGCCGTTGGGAGTCTCCGTTTTCCTTCCGCCAGAGAAAGCCAGCCAGCACCTGCTCTCTCAGCTCACGCGTCTTTGTACCTCAGGTTTTTACAGCTCCTCTGGGTCTGTGTGAGGCCCTCTCTCTCCTTCTAGTTGTAGAATTTCCACTCAGCCAGCTTTTCTGTGGTTCTGGATGATGTCCCTTCTGTCTTTTAGTTGTAGTTTTGAAATTGTTGTGCGAGGCAGCAGTGTAGGCATTTACCTATGCCACCATCTTTGATTCTCCCTTGAGTTTACTTTGTATATGATTTCAGAAGGGTGTCTATTTTCAAGTATCTGTCCAGTTTTTCCAACACTATTTATTGAGTAGACTATCTTTACCCCATTGTGTACTATTGCTTCCTTTGTCATAGACTGAGTATAAAGGCAAAAGTTTACTTCTAAGCTCCCTATTCTATTCCATGGATCTATATTTCTGTTTTTATGCCAGTACCATCCTGTTTTGATTACTATGACCTTGTAGTAAACACTGAGTGGCCAGATTATTATGATCTCTGAATGCATAATAATCTGTCCACTCAGTGTATACCCTATATAATAAAAGGCTAATATGTAAATTGTCCCCTCAGTCAGGAGTTTGACTAACAGGCAGGCTGTCCAAACACTCATGTCCCCTACCCCTGACCAGGGTGGCCGGACCCCATATATGCATGAACTAATCCACCGGGCCTCTGATACATATACTGAGTGACCAGATTTTTATGCATTCAGAGATCATAATAATCTGGCCACTCATTGTAGTTTGACATCAGAGAGAACGATGCCTCCTACTTTGTTCTTTTTATTTTTATTTTTTCAAGATTGCTGTGGCTACTCAGGGTCTTTTGTGGCTTTATATAAATTTTAGGAATATTTATTCCACTTCTGAGAAATATACTATTGGTATATTGATAGGAGGTCTTTTACATCTCTGGTTAAATTTTTTAAAAAATACATTTTTTATTGATTTCAGAGAGGAAGGGAGAGGAAAGGATAGAGGTAGAAACATCAATGATGAGGGAAAATCATTGATCAGCTGCCTCCTGCATGGACCTACTAGGGATTGAGCTTGAAACCTGGCATGTGCCGTTGACTGGAATGGAACCTGGGATGCTTCAGTTCGTAAGTTGATGCTCTAGCCACTGAGCCAAACAACCTAAGGCTCCTTGGTTAAATTTATTCTGAGGTATTTCTTTTTGGATGCAATTGTAAATGGGATTTTTTTCTTAATTTCTCTTTTTGATAATTTTTTATTGGTATAGATATAAAATTACACCAATTAATATTCTAAAAATAGAATATTAACTTTGTATCCTATTACTTTCTCTGAATTCAATTCTTATAGTTGTTGTTTTTTTAGTGGACTCTTAATAGATCTCTGTATGTAGCATTATGCCTTATGCAAATAAATAATGACAGTTATTAGTCACTTTTGGATGGTTTTTATTTATTTTAAAATTTTCAACTATGTTTTTACTTTACTAATGGACAATCACATTCTATTTTAAAATCTAAGAAGCATTTTTCAAAGATACAGCCAAAAGGAGGAAGGAGGCACATGCAGATGATGTAGACTCTAAAGAGTTTCTGAGATTGCTTGAATTTTTTACTGAAGATGTTCTTAAACAACTATAAGCAGGTATTCATGCTACAAAGATGCAAAAAGTGAGATTTATAGAATTTCTATGTGGATGTTTTGGGCTTCTGCTGTGCCCTTTTCTGCAATATTCTTTATCTTTTTTTTAATTTTTTTTAAAAAATATATTTTATTGATTTTTTACAGAGAGGAAGGGAGAGGGATCGAAAGTCAGAAATATCGATGAGAGAGAGACATCGATCAGCCGCCTCCTGCACACCCCACACTGGAGATGTGCCCGCAAGCAAGGTACATGCCCCCGACCGGAATCAAACCTGGGACCTTTCAGTCCGCAAACTGACACTCTATCCACTGAGCCAAACCGTTCTCGGCTGTTCTTTTTCTTTTAAATGCTCAATTATTCTTCTATAATTGCTGTGGTGAGAATTTCCATATCATCTTCTTTTAAAAAAATTAAATGTTTATTATTCAGATTATTACATTTGTTTCTCTTTTTTTCCCCTCCATAGCTCCCCTCCACCCAACTCCCACCCTTCCCTCTGCCCTTACCTCCCTCCCATTGACCTCATCCATAGGTGTATGATTTTGTCCAGTCTCTCCCTGTACATGCCTCACCCTTTTCCCCCTGAGATTATCAGTCCACCCCTTTCTGTACTCCAGATTCTATTATATTCACCAGTTTATTCTGTTGATCAAATTTTTAATTCCCTTAATTTTTAGATTCACTTGTTGATAGATATGTATTCGTTGTTCATAATTTTTGTCTTTTACCTTTTTCTTCTTCGTCTTCTAAAAGAGTATCTTTCAGCATTTCATATAGCACTGGTTTGGAGTTGATGAATTCCTTTAGCTTTTTCTTCTCTGTGAAGCTCTTTATCTGCCCTTCAATTCTGAATGATAGCTTTGCTGGAAAGATAACTCATGGTTGTAGGTTTTTGCTATTCATCACATTGAATATTTCTTGCCACTTACATCTGGCCTGCATTCTTTCTGTTGAGAAATAAGCTGACAGTCGTATGGGTGTTCCCTTGTAGGTAATGAACTGTTTTTCTCTTGCTGCTTTTAATATTCTCTCTTTGTCTTTTGCTCTTGGTATTTTGATTATGATGTGTCTTGGTGTGGTCCTCTTTGGATTCCTTTTATGTGGGGTTCTGTGTGCTTCCTGGACTTGTAAATCTATTTCTTTTACCAGATGTGGGAAGTTTTCAGTCATTATTTCTTTCAATAGATTTTCAGTATCTTGCTCTCTCTCTTCCTCTGGCACCCCCACAATTCTGATGTTGGTATGCTTGAAGCTGTCCCACAGACTCCTTAGATTATCTTCACATTTTTTGCATTCTTTTCTCTTCTTGCTTTTCCAGTTGATTGTTTTCTGCTTCTTTATATTTCAAATTTTTGACTTGATTCTTGCCTTTCTCTAGTCTGCTATTAGGACTCTGTATAATATTTTTTATTTCAGACAGTGTATGTTTAATTTCTAGTTGGTCCTTTTCCATCTCTAGTTGGACCTTTTTCATCTCTAGTTGGTCCTTTTCCATCACTAGTTGGATCTTTTTCATCTCCTCTTGGGACTCGCTAACTTTATCCAACTTTTCTAGGATATTCTTAAAAAACCTTATAAGCATGGTTTTGAACTCTATATCCAGTTGTTTGTTTTCCTCTATTTCTTTTGTTTGTGATTCCTTCCCTTGTCTTGGCATTTCTACTATGCCGGGAGAACTTCTGTTGGATTCAGCCTTCTGATACCAGACTTGCAAAACCGCAGAAGCCTCTCTGTTGATCTTGGGATGGGTGGCGTCTCAGGGCTTAACGGACCACCTTGCCTTCCAGTCGGCCCTGCCCTCCACAGCCCCGGACTCTCATGTGACTTGGTAATCTCTGGAGTGGTCCCCGTGCGCCTGCTTTCCCGCAGTGCCTCTAGACCGCTGCCTTTCTGGCTCCCCTGTGCTCCAGGACCACACAAGTCTAGGTTCCCAAGGGTTTCACCTGAAACAGGGGCTTAGTGGATTCAGAAGTGGTACAGTTGGGAGGGTCTCCCACCCACTTCCAAAAGCCAGTGGCACAATCAGCAGTCTGTCCTCTGCTCAGTGCTGTGCGTACCACCAGGCCTCTCATCTTTTGCGAATCCCCTAAATTTCTGTGCACCTCTCCCTTTTCACAGTCCAAACTCCCCCCGTATGAGTTTTGGCTGGATCTGGGGTTTAGTGTCATAGGATAAGGGGTTCAATGGCTTTGAGAGTCTCCGTTTCCTTCTTGCCAGAGAAAGCCAGCCAGGCACTCTGGCAGCCACTCTCTCCATGCCCGCGTCTCTGTACCTCAGCTTTTTGCAGCTTCTCTGAGTCTCTGTCAGCCCCTCTCTTTCCCTCTAGTTGTAGAATTTCCACTCAGCCAGCTTTCCTGTGGTTCTGGATGATGTACATTCTGTCTTTTAGTTGTAGTTTTGAAATTGTTGTCTGAGGCATCAGTGTAGGTGTTTACCTATGCCGCCATCTTGAATTCTCTCCATATTATCTTATATAATAAAAGGCTAATATGCAAATTGACCAAACAGTGGAATGACTGATTGCTATGATTTGCACTGACCACCAGCAGGCAGATACGCAATGTAGGAGGAGCACTGCTCAGCCAGAAGCCCTGAGGCAGGCTCACAGATGGCGAGCACAGTAGTGATGGCAGGAGCCTCTCCCTCCTCCACAGTAGCACTAAAGATGTCCAATTGCCAGCTTAGGCCCACTCCTCAGAGGGAGCAGGCCTATGGCATCAGTGAGACATCCTTCTATGGCTCCCAGACTGGAGAGGGCACAGGTCGTTGGGCTGAGGGATTCCCCTGAATGCACAAATATTGCATTCTAGTGTTGATCTTAAGGAAAATGCTTTTAGCTTTTCCACATTGAGTATGCCATTAATGCTGCTACCACAGTGAGGGAATTCCCATTCTGAAAATAGTCACTGAAATGACTTAATTGAAGCTATGCAAAATATCAGAACCCAACTTAAATGGGTTCTGTTTCTCCTACCTTTCTTCTGATTTTTTACATGATGATAATTTTTAGCTGCAAGCCCCCTTCATTTGGCTTATAAAATTTGTCTCTGTCTTTTCAAATCCTGTTAAATTGCTATTTCATGAATGTCTGAACCGAAGCTGTAGCAGCTGGGCTGGAGGGTGGATAGAATTAAGAAAAAAATCACCCTTAGCTTTTAGTTGCTTTAATTTTAGAAATTTTACTCTCCTCTTTTTAAAGCAGTGTACTGGATGCAATGTGACTTGACTAATATGAAAAAAAATTGAGAACCAATTACTGTCAATATCACATTAATCACTTTTGTAAATAATTAAAAAAAACACTTTTTCAATCAGGAATTCAATAGGTTGTCTGAATTTTATAGTTTTCTTTTTTTAAAAAATATATTTTATTGACTTTTTTACAGAGAGGAAGGGAGAGAGATAGAAAGTTAGAAACATCAATGAGAGAGGAACATGAACCAGCTGCCTCCTGCACACCCTCTACTAGGGATGTGCCCTTGACTGGAATCGAACCTGGGACCTTTCAATCTGCAGGTTGATGCTCTATCCACTGAGCCAAAGTGGTTTCAGCAACATTTCATAGTTTTCTTAAGCAAAAGGAAATACTAAACACTAAACCAATGATTTCTGAATTGGCTATAGAACTAAAATATGCTACTCATAACATTTACTTTTTATTTACTAACAGGATGAGATTATTAAACATATTTACTATCTCTTGTTTTTTTTTCTATTGAATAAGTATCTTGAGATCTAAGTGTCTTGGTAATCAATTTATAACTAATAAGTGAAGGAATTTATATGAGTAGTGATATGATAACATTTAGATTCGACAATCACCATTTATTCTTAAGCAAAAGAACAGATTCTTCTTATTACGAAAGCAAACTGGTGAGATCAAATGACTTCAGCTGACTGACTATATTTTTATCTAGTTATCTCTAATGTTATCTTTCACCAGTTTCTATAGAATGAGATTCTATATTTTGGCTTATGTGGTATTCAATATCTAATTTCTTATAAAATTCCAGGCTAGAGATATGATTGTATTTTTATGTCTGATGTAAAAGTTGTAGTTATGTCCTATGCATTTCTTATTTTTGCAGATTTCAAAGTTAAATATTCTCTATTATGTTTATTTATGTAAAATAAAAACAGGAAATATGGAACATGTACCATTTCTCAGGTATTGTGGCTAAAGTTCTGCATGTATTGGCTATTTAATTTTCAAACAAACCAATAAAATAGAAACAATAGTCACTCCTATTATAAAAATGAAAAAAACAGATTTGGCAGGATAAGGTAACTTGCCTGCACTCCACAGTTATCAAGGAGGAGCTGAAACACAAATCCAGGTTTGCCTGATTTTCATTCATTGTGTTATACTCATTGATAATAAGAAAAATGATAAAGAAACTAGGTGAGGACTAGTTTCTCATTAAAGCTGGGCAGAGAGGAAAACTGAAGTAGCACCTAATTATTATTTTAAAAAAATCCTCACCAGAGGACATATTTTTATTAATTTATTTTAGAGAGAGAGGAAGGGAGAGAGAGAGAAAGGGGGAGACAGAGAGAAGGGAGAGAGATGATAGAGATAGAGATAGAGAGAGGGGGGCAAATATCAATGTGAGAGAGAAACATCGATTGATTACATTCTGTACACACCTCCACCAGGATCAAACCTACAACCTTTTGGTGCATAACAGGATGATGGTCTAACCAACTGAGCCACCCAGTAGGGTCTCTAATTTTTATATCACCAGGAAAAACAGCCTTTTTTTGCTCTGTTGTAAACTTGAGGAAGACTATATAGCATGTGGCTGGTTGGAAGTAAATGTCATCCAATTATTAACAAGTTCTGTTTATTTCTTCCTTCCTAAATTTTCTGAAATCATTATTTTTCTTTAACCCTCACCCCCACTGACTTAGTTTAAAAGTCCCCTTTAGAAGTCTCATCTAGTATTCTCTTACTAATTTCTCTACTTTCCCTACCCATGTTTCTTCAGTATTAAGAGTTAGACACAAATTGTCACTAATGAGACAAGCATATAAATAAGCAATTACAAAAGAATATGGCAAATTCTTGATCCGTTAGGTTCTGTGGGAATATGGTGAGGTCAGAATTTCAGGCAAAGAGCAAAGATAAAAGGTGACATTTAAGGGAAGTGCTTTTAGTATTTTTAGAAATAAAAATAAAATATTCTATTAATAATTTCACTACCTCTAATCGTTATTGACCTATTCCTTTGTGTCAGGCACAGTTTTAAGTTTGTTTTACACCATCTCACTTAATCCTTATAACACACTGCAGTAGGCGCTATTATTATCTCCACTTCATACACAAGAAAATCAAACATTAGCGTTTCATAGTTAGTGTCAGCGCAGCCAGAGCACAGCTGCTCTGAGTTTGTATATTCTTCTGAATTCTGCTCAACTTATGACAACTGTCAAGGCAGGTTCATTCTTGAATCCTGCTCAATAAACTACCTGTTGGGTCTGAGCCCCTCTTCCAGGGACTGGGTCTTCTTGGATGCTGGGTCTTAGGTGGAGAAGCCATGAGAAGTTGTGAGTGTATAAGAATGAGGTTTTATTGTAGAAGCCAGTAGTTGTGTAGTCTTCCAACAAAAGTTTTTCACAACCGTCCCAGGCAGGCAGCCGCATACTACTGGTTCTTTTCCTCAAAACAGCAGCAGCCTCTATACCCAGAGCCATTAACTGAGTAGCTGCACGCTGCCTCTGAACCCACAGCTTCACAGAGAACCTGTATCTGAACTCGTTCTCTCTAGTCTCTCTCTCCTCTCTAGCATACTAACTCCACGTGGCAGCTATATCTGAGCTCTCTAACCTAAGTTGTCTCAGTAGCCTCTCTGAAATTTTCAGTCTCTCCAGCCTTTCCCTCTTCACATTGCAGCAGCAGCAGTACACTCATTGGCAAACATGTATTATACCACTTAGCGTCTAAGTCTTAGACAAAAGAGGCCAGTTTCCAAAAATGACATCAATCATGTGGGTTATAGAAGGGCACAGTGTACCATGAGATCACTCTGCAAGGCCACTGGGTAGTCGTTGGACATTCTGATTAAGATTTCCACGTGCAGAGTGTGCTTGGCCATCCAGCATATTAAGAGCAAGGCCTTGTCACGAGCCAAGATGGCGGCATAGGTAAACACCTACACTGCTGCCTTGCACAACAATTTCAAAACTACAACTAAAAGACAGAATGGACATCATCCAGAACCACAGGAGAGCTGGCTGAATGGAAATTCTACAACTAGAGGGAAAGAGAGGGGCTCACAGAGACCCAGAGGAGCTGCAAAAAGCTGAGGTATGGAGACGCGCATGCTGAGAGAGCGGGTGCCCGAGTACCTGGCTGGCTTTCTCTGGCAGGAGGGAAACGGAGACTCCCAACGGCATTGAACCCCTTACCCTATGACACTAAACCCCAGACCCAGCCGACACTCATACCGGGGGAGTTTGGACTGTGAAAAGGGAGAAGTGCATGGAAATTTAGGGGAGTTGCAAAAGATAGGAGGTCTGGTCACGGTCGTGCACACACATGGCGCCGCACTGAGGACAGATTGCTGATTGTGCTGCTGGCTTTTGCGACTCTGCAGGAGACAGACCCTCCCAACTGTGCCTCTTCTGACTCCACTGGGCCCCTGTTTCGGGCCAAACCCTGGAGATCTAGACTCGTGTGGTCCTGGGGTGCAGGGGAGCTAGAAAGCAGAGGTCTAGAGGCACTGCGGGCTCGCGCACAAGGACCACTCCAGCCATTACCCAGTCAAGTGAGACTCCGGGGCCGTGGAGGGTGGGGCCAACTGGAAGGCAAGGCGGTCCCTTAAGCCCTGAGACTCCACCCATCCCAAGCTCAACAGAGGCTTCTGTGGTTTTGCAAGTACAGAAGTTTCCCCGACATAGGGAAAATGCCAAGACAAGGGAAGGGATCACACACAAAAGAAATGGAGGGAAAAAAACGACTGGATATAGAGTTCAAAACCACACTTATAAGGTTTTTC
>PVJN01014683.1:0-46006 GCA_004026805.1 Lasiurus borealis | reverse complement strand
GACACAGACAATAGGATGCTGAGGCCTGAGGTGAGGGGGGGTGGGCAAGGGGGCTAGAGAGGGTTAATGGGGGGAAAAGGAGGGCATATGTAGTACTTTCAATAATAAAGAATTGTCAAAAAAGTTATGTTATCTGATAATTTAAAAATAGATTATTTTCACTCATACTTCACACTGGGTGCTATATAATTGGTGAGTAAAGGGAGTTGGGGATAATAAAGGGGGAAAGAAGTTAGGGGAAAAAATACAGTCCATCAGGCCACGCCCTCAAGAAGTTTACCATATACTTTTAGGGATTTCATATGTGGATATAGAACATCCATTTAACAAGAGAAAAAGACAGAAATAAAGATGGGGATGGAGATGGAGATGAAGAGAAAGGAGGGAGAGTGAGAAAGAGAGAAGGAGGAGGAGGAAGAAGAGGAGGAGAAGAAGGGGAAGAAGAGGAAGAATAAGGTAGAGGAGGAGGAGGAAGAGGGAGGGAAGAAGAAAAGGAGGAAGAAGGGGAAGGGGAAGGAGAGGAGAAGGGGAGAAAAGGGAAGCAAATATATTGCTTGCAAACTGAAAGATTTTCCTTTTAAGAGTCTGTATACTTTAACCTTAAAATACAACATATCATCCTTACTGCTCTTTCATTGTCAAATTCCATAGTGACGAGAATAGAAAAGAAAGTGGAAAAGCCAAGGCTTAAATGATGAGTCTTTGCCAGATTTGGAGGTACTCCAAGAGTCTCTTTTATTCTTCTTCTTAATAATTTGTGGAAATAGAAAGGTAATCTCCACTGTTTACCAAAAGTTACTTGAACCACCTATTTTTCTTTTCATAATTATATGTTCCTTAACTTCTTACCACAAGATATGTAATTTCATAAGGACTGGCCTACCGAGAAATTGTAAGAAAAAAACACACAAAAAAATTCCACAATCCAACTGGTGGCTGGGTGTTCCAGGGCCTCCAGAAATTGCTTTTGTGTTGTTAACAGGATCTTATATCTATTCTAAATTCACAACAGGACTTATTTTTGTTACATGATCTTGAAACAGTAAATGAAGCCCTTTTTATGAGGAGAATTACTTTGCTTCTTTGATCCTATGATTTCTTGTTCCCTCCAGGCTGAGTGATCCCCTTCAGCCTCTTTCAGCCTTAATGAGTAAATTAAAGAGTAAATTGAGTGGCTGTCTTATTTGATTTCCTTAGGAATTAGTGTAATGACAGATCTTCTACCTAAATGTGCAAATAGCTTAAAAGGAAAGAGATTTGTTTTTCCAAGGACTCTGTTCTCTGGCTCATTCCTTGCGATAGCTCAGGGCTCTTAAGCAATCACACTTCAGAAAGTGAGTGATGGGTTATAGGCCCAACTGAAAAGTGTTTGAAATGAAATCACCTGAGACCCACCAATAACACGCTTCACTTCAATGTCCATTTTGTATCTGCCTTAGGTCACATTACATTTCCCCTAGATAGGAAGAAGATATTTAAAAGGCTAGTGATCCTTTGTTTTACTTTCAGGCATCTGCTTTTTCCTTTCTTTCTCCCAATACCTTGCCACCATAGCAAGCCTATATAATAAAAATATTATTACTTAGCATGTAAACAACCAGAATCGCCCTGGATAATACTAAAAGTTGAAAAGCACATGGAAAGGTTTTATACAAAGAGAGGAAATGTAGTGATAACTCACATAATGTAAAATAAAGTAAAATTTATTGCTTTATAATAAATAAATTTTGTTTATTATAAAGGAACACAAATGTCTCTCTGTGACCTCAACTCCTTCCTTTCAAAAAACATTGGTTTCTTTTTGCAAAAATATTTTAACTAACATTTTTAAAAATATATTTTTATTGATTTTAGAGAGAAAGAGAGAATGGGAAAACACATCAATGATGAGAGAGAATCATTGATTGGCTGCCTCCTGGACACTCAGAGATCAAGCTCACAATTCAGGCAAGTACCCTGACTGGGAATCGAACCATGACCTCCTGGTTCGATGCTCCATCGTGAGCTACCACAGCCAGGCTTGAATAACATTTAGCCCCAGGGGTCTATAAGTCACTGAGGGACACAAACTAAACAATAGTGATAAGTAAATAGGACTTTCAACTCAAATCAGTATTTTTCACCAGTTCTTTGAAAACAAAGGCTACTGAAATATCCAGGGGACAATGAAGCTCACTTTATGGGACTATGTGTGGCCAGCACTGCTGTCATAAAGGAGAAAATAAATCTGAAATTACACACTGTATTTTTTAAATGGTGGCCTTCACCAAGTTTTCTAAGGACACCTAAAATAAAAAAAAAACTAAGGATTTTCTTAGACAATAGTAAGATCACTTATCTACTGAAAAGTTGGAATAATTTCTATTTCTATTTAACTCTCTATCCCTCTCCCTCCCCTTCTGTGAAAAATCAATAAAATATATTTTTAAAAAATCATTTTAATAAAATTCTATTCATTAAAATTTATCCTAGATATTATGGTAAAACAAGAAAAAAGTGTATTTCAACTTGGAATTTATTTGAAAGTTACCTAGGGTGTTTTTGTAATGTGATGACCCCATTAAACTAAATCAGAACTTCTGCATTTACCTATGGTGAAGGGGCGTATGTTTCCATCAAGATTAGAGAAATCATAACACAACATAATATCTACCTCTCTGAAGTTATTGTGGTGCTTCACAGGCAGCCTGGCCTCAAAGATCAGGCCAGAGAAGGAAACCCCATAACGCAAGCTCACATTCTGCCCTTTGGGACACATGCTGATTCATGGAGCAGGAGCAAAGGGCCTAGAACAGAAGCAAATAAATGCTGGAAAGAGGCAGAAAAATGAGCAAAGCTTTGACAATTTTACAGGACTGGGGAGAAAATTTACAATTCAGGGCTTGTAAGGCAATTAAAACTAGAACAGTCAAGATGCTAGAGAAAGGTCATGCAGAAAAAAAGTGAAGAAGTGACACTTACTGGTTTCCCCAAAAGGCATTTACTGAATTCTCAAGTTATCAGGGCTACGAGGCTGAGAATTCATGCAGAAAGTCTAAGAAATTCAGAGAGGAATTTCTGATAGTCTCACAGTGCTGGCCAGATAAAAATGAGAATTAAGAAGGCAATTTATCTCTCTCCATCCTCAGAATCTATTATCCCCATTGAAACCAGGAAACCTCTCTCTAATATAAAAGCCTAATATGTGAAGTGTCCCCTCTGAGGTTCTACGGACTGGGACTTTGATTGCTTGCTCTGACGTGCACTGACCACCAAGGGCAGCATGGAACAAAGGAAGACCCCTACCAGCCAGCACTCAGTGCATGAATTTCATGCACTGGGCCTCTAGTATTTCAATAACAGTATCCCTCATCTTTATAACTATTAAACCTGGCAAACAAAAACTCTGATATTTAGTTGTCCATATTCCTAGGTGGCATTAGTAGGATCCAGAATTTCCTTCCTTTGAGGAAGATCAGAAGGCAGCAAAGTTAAAAGCCACAATCCCTGCTTTGGGACTTACCATGGTGAAAAATGAGATGCCCTAAAAAGCAGGGGTTGTGGGGTGGATATAGCACAGACTTGGGAGCCAGTGAAGTCAAAGGTTGGCCCAATCATGAGGAGAGAGTTAATAAGCTGGGAACATAAATCTTAAGATCTGGTAGCGGCCTTCGGTAGAAAATGCCATCAGGATGAACAGCAGGCAGATGTAACAGAAGCATCACCTTTGAGAACCATCAAGCCCCAGGAAAACACATTTGAGGATCCTGACCATTCATGGGTCACATAACCTTCGCTTCCCCCGTGGCAATAGGCCCAGATGTCACTTTAGAAAGCAGCCAGGAAAGAGAGATATGCAAATAGGAAGCAACGTTTAAAAGGACTATTTAATTAATATGACAGACACAATTTTTTAATTTAAGAGATTAAAAGTTATTTTTCCCCATGACGAGCAAGCAATCCTGGGCTTTTGAGCAAGATCAAATTAGTTACAGTAATAATTATTTTCAATTTACGTTATGTATGTGTAAACTTACCTATAAAATTTGTTAGTATGCTACATTTTAACAAGAAATTTTAAAATAAATAGGTAAGATATGATCCCATTTAGAATATCATAAAAAACCTAACACATCCAATCAGCTGACCATCTAGCTAACAAATCATGCAATCATTCTAGGATTAAACATCATAACAGTACAGGAACAGAAATTATATGAAAATATCCTTGATTGAGAATTTAAGAGGTAGCTGTTAAAAGATGTCCAAAATTTTTGAATGTAAACAATATAACTATATTCCCTGGACATTTAAAACTCCATAGAAAAATTTAAGAAGTAATACCAAGGAAATCTCATAATCTAATAAACATATTTGCTATCAATTCCAGATCTAGTAAAGGTGACCTATTTCGTGTTGTTCCCTTTCCTATGCCATTAACCAGGCCAGAAATTTCCTGGAGTATATCTAATTAGCTCATTCGGGATGAGTACCTAAAAAGAAAGTTTGTCACGATCCAACATTCACAGTTCCTAATTTTGCCCTGCAGCTTAAAAATCTAGAGGAAACATAAATTAGACACTATATTTAGAACAACTTGATGAGTTATTGGGTCTGGTAATTCCTTTTAGGAAATGAACTCTAATGTGTTACATATTTTAATATCCTCTCTCATTCCAACTCTGATCTAACCTACTTCAAGATCATAGTATGACTTTTATAGGCATACCAAATATAATTTTCCTGGTCATATAAGCCATGAATATTGAACTTAATAACTCATGCTACTGAAAAAGGTGTAGCAACCTGCTTTAATAAAATGTGAAATTTCTGACCAATTACGGAACATAACTAGTCACAGAGCAGCAGTATCAGCTCACTTCCATCGGCATGATGACAATAGAAAGTTGAAAATTAAAAAAAAAAAACACCCATGAATGCTCTTAATCATAATGTAGACTTTAAGATGAAATTCAGCCCTCTTTAAGACAGGAATCAGCATTCAGAAGAAGAAAGCATTTTCTCTCACTATTCAAAAGCATTAGAAAATAATAAATTCACTCAAAAGACATTTTACTAAAAATCTACCAAGTAAAATTTCCTGTGCTAGTGTGTTGAAGATTTTGAGATAATTGAGAGCATACATCTAGAGGGAGATTTAGAAATAGAATCTTAAAGGTAGTATATGTTATAGTTAGATAAATGAATAGATAGATATATGGAGATAGATAGATAGATAGATAGATAGATAGATAGATAGATTGATTCATAGATAATGCTAGGAAAGTAAGGGGCTTAGAACACCTAATTTTGCCTAGAGGATTCAGGGAAATCTTTACAAATAAATACTTGAGCAGTATCTCGAAGTTCAGCAGGTGAGAAGATTAGTGGAAATACACCAAGAAGAAAAGGAAGAGATGAGCAGGCATCCCAGGAAAAAACAGCAAGTACAAAGTCAGGAAGGTTGAAGGAGAAGGGAGTGCAGGCCATGCCTGTGGAAAGATAGCAGGAGGCGAAGTGAGAGAGGCAGGCTGGGCTGATCTAGTGAAATGCTTCCTAAACCATGATAAGAGTTAGGACATTTCCTTATAGACTAGAGATTTTCAAGCAGTGCACCACACTGGTGTGCCACAAGAATCATGAAAACATGCAACACATGACTCTTTAGTTAGAGGCACTGGCCTCTTTTCTCTTACATTGTCAAATAAAAAAATGACAACAGCCACACAACAATACTAGCTGTCTGGTATGAATGAACCAAAATTATAGCTTTTTTTAAGCAAAAAATATATTTTTGTTGTTTCTTAGAATTTTAGCAATTAATTTATGTGTGCATGAGATGAAAAAGGTTGAAAATGGATGTTATATAGACCTGTGGTCGGCAAACTGCAGCTCACGAGCCACTTGCAGCTCTTTGGCCCCTTGAGTGTGGCTCTTCCACAAAATACCACATGCGGACACACACGTACAGTGCAATTGAAACTTCGTGGCCTACGTGCAGAAGTCGGTTTTTGGCTCTCAAAAGAAATTTCAATTGTTGTACTTTTGATATTTGGCTTTGTTGACTAATGAGTTTGCCGACCACTGTTACAGACAATAAGGAGCACCCTGGAGGTTTTCAACTGATTCCTTGGGAAAATAATGTTAGAGATAAAATGAAGAATGAAATGGTATTATGCTATGTGAACTAAGCCAGAAAGAGAAAGACAAATACAATGTGATTTCCCTTATACTGGTTTGTGGAATCTAAAGCAAAATAAATGAACAGAGAAAAATAGAAACAGACTCATAGACACGGAGAACAGACTGATGGGTTGGGGGTTGGGTGAAAAAAGTGACAGGATTAAGAAGTACAAATTGGCAGTTACCAAATAGCCACTGGGATGTAAAGTACCGCATAGGGAACACAGTCAACAATATTGTAATAACAATATTGTAAGTGGGTACTTGAAATATTGGGGAATCATCTTTTAAATTATATGGCTGTCTAACCACTATGCTGTACACTTGAAACTAAAGCAGAATACTGTAATATTGAAAGCCAGCTGTTAGTAGAAAAAAAAAGAATGAATGGCATGGGAGGAGAGGAAGGCTGGAAGAAGTGCTAAGGGTTAGAGCCATAGGTACTCAAAAAACCAGGAAGGACTGAAGAAAGACACGAGGGAGGGGGTTCAGAAGCTGGTCAGGTGACACTGGGTGACTGGCCATGCGTGTGTCAGAGGAGAGACTCATTGTGGGTAATTCTCAGGTGCCTACCTTGGGCAGAAAAGAAAAGGCGCAGGGCAGAAATAAAGACTTTGGTTTCCGTTGCTGGGAATCTGAAGATGTAATAGAAGTAACGTGCTCAGAGGCATGCTTGGCTCATAGTACGTGCTCAGTAAACATTAGGTCCCATCACTGTGCAGGAGAAGGAAGCAGCACAGGAGGCCGTGTGGAAGGCATGAAGAGGATAAAGGCAGCTCTAGAAAACGGAGTGCCTGCTGATTAGAGGAAAAAAGGGAACCTGTGAGCGTACACCACACTACCTCAATGAATCGCAACCATTTTGTTCTACAAACATGTGCTTTGTTCTTTGTCATTTCAGGCTACTCAGCAGACTGTGTACTGCTCAGGGACATCTTCCTTCTCACAACAAATTACTCTACTTACTTCCACTCTGAGAAAACAAACCAACAAACCTCTACTTCCCGGCTTTCTGTAACCTCTCTGCTCCCCAATCCATTTACTTTCATTAAAAAAATAGACTGTACTTTTTTTTTTTTCAGAATTTTTTTTATCAAGTCAGGTCTTTTATCTCTCCCTGTTCTCTTTTCACTTTTAAGTTTGGTGAGTCAAATTGGTAACTTAAATTACTTCCTTTAGTTCAAAAAATAAACAAATGAATTATGAGAGAGAGAGAGAGAGAGAGAGAGAGAGAGAGAGAGACAGAGAGAGAGAGAGAGAGAGTGTGTGTGTGTGTGTGTGTGTGTGTGTGTGTGTGTGTGTCACTGTCCAACCTAGGAAAGTTCTGGTATTTATATTTCCTGGGAATAATGATGTGAAGGAGAGAGAGCAAGCATGGGAAGTAAGAACATTACACAAATGTATTCTTTTTTCCTAAATCTGGTTGTTCCCTGAAGAGATCCATGTTCATGTTATTAAAACATGCTCTTATTTTCTCTTTATCGTGAAAAACATACCCTGGCCCCCAGTCACTCCATGTAAATAACTGCAGTTCTAATGGTTATCGATCGGGGAATCCCAGCCTTCCATCCCGCTGCCAGCTCCCTCTGGCAAGTTAGAAATAATCAACAGCAAAGTGGAGGCAGTTGCAACAACAGAGGGTCTCCAATGAGCTGAGGTGGTGGGGAGGGTGGTCCCCTGGATATGTGGAAGGAATCCTGATGGATGGCAGCTTTGGGGACACATTATAATTTCCAGAAACTTGCAAAAACAGTCCCAGAGAGAATATCTATCTGTAGACAGAACAGCATCTCAAGATATGTGCGAAGTAGTAAAGTGTCCATGGGTAGCCCTTTGTCACGTGACAGAACAGGCTCCCATTTTCTGGCTTTCTGGGGAAAAAGCTAGTCTTTGAAATGGCATGACAGTTCGAATGAAGTATAATGGCTGCACCCACACTTTAGAGCAGCGGTTCTCAACCTGTGGGTCGCGACCCCTTCAGGGTACAAATGACCCTTTCACAGGGGTCGCCCAAGACCATCGGAAAATGCAGATACTTACATCACGATGCATCACAGTAGCAAAATTTCATGGTTGGGGGTCACCACCACATGAGGAACTGTATGCAAGGGTCGCGGCCTTAGGAAGGTTGAGAACCACTGCTTTAGAGGATCAGACACCCTGAGCTGAACTCGCAGCAATGTGAACCATGGACTGTGGGACCTGGGGCAGGTTGCTCACTGTGCCCCAGTTTTGTGCTGAAGACTGCCGGAGAGGTTGTAGTTTCAACCAGGAGTTTAGCAATTGCTTCTGATGCTTTGGCTTAAAACAGAGACCATCACTCCATGATGCTGAGTGACAACTACCCTGAGATTCAGCAGCTTATATCGAGGAGCAGTTATTTCTTGCTCACGGGTCTGCTGGTGAGTGGGGTTTGGCTGGTCCAAGCTGGACTGTGCTGGGTTGTTTTGCATGAGGCTTCAGGTAAGATGCCCCTTCCTCCAGGTGAGGGTCTGGTTCAGGTCTGGTTCACGTGTCTCTCATCCTCCTTGGTCCCCGGTCACCACCACCTCAGTTCACGGGAGACTTACCCCCTGTGGTAGCAACTGCCTTCACTTTGCTATTGATTACTTCTAACTTACCAGAGGCAGCTGGCAGCTAGATGGAAGGCTGGGACTCCCCGATCAATAGTCATTAGAACCGCAGTTATTTGCATGGAGTAACTTTGGGTGTACCGTTAACAATAGAGAGGAAATGGGAGCTAATTTGGTGCCGTGAACATGGCTCTCTTCCAGAAGCAGATTTAGCAGAAACAAATGCATTTGCAAATGTCCTTTTATTTCCCTTTAGGCATCATCACTGCCTCCCATAGAAGTATTTCCCAAGAAATATAAATGCCAGGACTTCTCTATGAGGGATGTAGAGTTGGGCAGTCTCTCTCTCTCTCTCTCTCTCTCTCTCTCTCTCTCTCTCTCTCTCTCTCTCTCTCATTTTGTTTGCTTTTGAACTGCAGGAAGTAATTTAAGTTGCCAATTTGATTCACCAAACTTGAAAGTGAAAAGGGAGCAGGGAGAAATAAAAGACCTGACTTTATTTTTTTTTTAAATGTGGGGGCAAAGTACAGTCCATCTTTTTAGTGAAAATAGAGCAACAAGGTTAGAGAAAGTCAGAAAATGAGAGATTTTTTTTCTCCATAATAGGAGTAAGAATCGACACATGGTGAATAGTAGTGGAGCAGTTTGTTGAGAAAAGATGTTTTTGAGCGAGTATGGTACTGCTAAGTATCCTGAAAGGATGAGAAAAGAACAGAACACATGTGTATAGAACAAAATGACTGTGATTCACGAGGCAGCATGGGTGTGTTCTCACGAATTTACACTTTCCCTTTTCCTATTGTCCACAGGCACTCCATGTTCCAGACCTACCTTTTGGGCTCTAGTGGGGAGCAGGCTTCCCTACCTTTGTTTGGTTAATACATTATCTGAAATAAAATAAAGTGCCTTCAAGAGAAAGAAGGCCTCTGGTTTCCTGAAAGGTGCTCTTTTAGGTATTAATAAATAGGCTAGCCTTGTACTTCCTATCCCTCCTGCCACCCTGGCCAGTAACCATATCACGGGAATTTAGTAACTTAGCTTAACATATCATCATCTAACTCAGGGGCTGCACAATAGACTCTTTCCTGACCCCTGGGATTTGGATTTAATTGATTATCAGTCTAGGCATCAGTACTCTTCAAAATTTCCCTCAGTAACACCAATGTACAGCCCAAATGGAGATCCACTGACTAATGGGGTGAGATACGGAGCCTGAACTGTGTCTCTGGAAGGAATAAGCTAAGAAAACAGGATAGGATGACCTATCATCAGACCACATGGAGGTCTGGCCAGCAGAACTGCAGTAAAGTCTGCCAAATAGGGTTTTCATTACAGTAACAGCAACAATCAAATCTCACTGCTTCACTGTGGCCCACTCAGTAGGGACAAAATAAAATCTGAGGCCCTGGGGCCAGTGACATCTGTAAATGTTGAGCAACTGCACTGATTTCCCTAAAGACAGATCAGTAGCCGTAACAATGGTGGTGTGAGTGGATGAAGAGACCTTTTGGTCCAGGAAGTCTTTGTAAAGAATGCCCCTTGGGATGCCTGTTTAATTATGCTGCCTCCGACTTTACAACCCGGGGGATTTTTATTTCCTTTTGAAATAAGCAACCCTGCTAACAAGTTTGTCCTACCCGTTTAAAACTCCTCTGGGCACACTTAGACTCATCCTTTCGGGTTCTGAGTAACCACTCTGCTCAAATGAGGTTGATTAGAAATTTATAAAATCTGACATTAAGCCTTGACATAAGGGGGATGATCTACAGGGGAAAGAATCAGAGAGAAACGTGATTTGGAGAGAGACTAGGAGCCTGGTTCAGACCCAGATCTGCTGTTTATGAGCTGAGGGACCTGAGGCCAATTAGTCTCTGCCTCCATTTCTTCATATCCATAAAGCTAAGTGCAGATTTTTTTCATCAGAATTCTGGGTTGAGTAAAAGATGCTAATCTAAGACAGGTTAGGTGACAGGTAGCTGAAGGGAGAATGAAATGGTACTATGTGGGGATGGGAAATAAGCAAGAGAAATGGCATAAATGTGAGGAGCCCTGGGAGAGCAGGGGGTACATGGAGGCAGAGGGGTGCTGTCAGTTAACTGCGGTGGGAGGAAATTTAGGGAGAGGAGAGGACATCAAGAGTTTGCAGGAAGTTGGCTGATGATGTCAGCACAAAGCTCATTTCTGTCCCTTTTAAGAATTCGTGAGCATCTTCATACTTGTCACAGTTTCCAAAGTTGGATTTGAAAGGTTATAGAAAGAGGCTGGCTCTACACTGGCCTTATGATTGATATAGGGTTGTTGTGAGGACAAATAAGTGGGAGCATTCAGGAAAGCATTTGTTTCAGCATACAGCTAGTGTTAGACAAATGAGCAATCACTAGATCTATTATTATTATCATGACTATTACTATAAGTTTGCCCTGTCTTTAAATACAGCAAATATGCACTCATTTATTAAAAATGTTCATTATAAAAGCCCATGCTATTGTATAGGAAATGTAACCTGCAAAATGAAAAAAGAAAGTGAGGCAATTTCTAGAGACTTCAGCATCCAGCTATACCATTGACTCAGTTGTTTGGCTATTTCAGGCCAAAACAAAGGAAGACTAAGTGAAGTTTCAGGTTGTTAAGAGAATGTAATCCACAGGCGAAGACACACGACATAGGTAGAACTCAAAGCCATATGACAAGGGCAGATCTACTTGCCGCTAGAGTTTACAAAACTGTTTGCGAGCTTAGTTTAGTAAGTGGGAGAAAAAAGCTGAATGGGTGAACTGAAAAGTGATGAAGGAAAAGATCTATAGTCTTTCAAATCCCAATGCAACACTAAAGACAGAATTCTCACATACTTAACCTTGGAAATAGAAGTGAGGAATCAACATGCTGGTTAAGTGCTCCCTAAAACAAAAAACTAAGTTCTGATGCCAACTTACTCTTTTTCATTTGTTCTATTTGTATTTGACCAAAGGAAGTTTTCAGGGTCTCCATCAGCAAACTGAGGACAGATCAGTCAACTGCCCCTCTGTGGACACTCTCAGCAGTTGTGGTGCTTAGACCAACAGAACCCAGGGACAGGGGATGAGAGGCACTGAAAGGCCAGCGCTGGGGAAGGAAGGACCAGGCAGAGGTGTGGGAATAAAGGCTTCCCCACAACGCTCAAGGCGGGAAAGCTGGTGTTCAAATATTGGCTTTAGAGATACAATCTACACTGAGCAAGAACCTCCATGTGGATGGAGGTTTCCAGTTGTGCATCTGCTTCAAGCACTCCCTGCCAATCTGCAGACTTTTTTTTCCCCTTAAATCATCCCAAGGATACATTTCCATTTTTTGGGAAAGAAGAAGGGGGAGAAAGAGAAAAGCATCTATGTGATAGCAACCCAATTAGGTATCAAAGCCACAACCTAGCCATGTGGCCCAACTGGAATTAAATGTGCGCCATTTTGACGTGCAGAATGATGCTTCTACCAACTGAGTCACCCAGCTAGGAGAGCCTTTTTGTCTGAATTGAAGACTCTCAGCATCGACTAAAGCTTTAGCTCCAAGTGTGAAGAAATCAAGCTAAATGTAGCTTAAAGGAAGCACAATTGTGTACCTAAGATGAAGTTTCCCTTGGGAAATACGGATTTTCACTTCCAATAATACTACTGCATGTGTCCTATGGCTGGTAGACTTATGATCTATCTGTCTTGTCTCCAGCTAATTCCATCAGTAAGAAAGAAAGAAGGAAGCTTAGAATGTGTGCTTCTATTTATAATTCAAATATCTGTTTTTATACTGTATTCATGTAGAGCCTTTGATTCTTTAAAGCTGTAAACATTTAAGAAAGCATTGGCTAGGCTAACTTCCCTGGGATGAAGTAAAGGAAATATATATAGTCTATTCATGCAGACACATTCGAATGTATACTTCTTTCATTTCAAAAAGACTGTAATAAAGACATAATCTTCTCATATTTAACTTTGGTAATAAAAGTGAAGGATCAGCATGTTGATTAACGTGTTTTTGTTTTCCAAAATAAGGTAATTTTAACAACAGTTCAATCCCAACAATGGAATAGGCATTTTTTTCTTATTCTTATATGGAGACCCTTATACTATGATTTCCCTCCCTTCCTCCCTCCATCTCTGAATTTCTTCTTATGAAAAGTCTTACAAACTCATAACAACTAAATGACATTTCATGCTGTATGAACTGAACCATTTAATAGTAAAGAATAAAATTTCATGACCTGGGGAAAACCTCAGAACAAAATCATTGAAAAAAATATATGGACCTGTCACGAAGATAGTAAAGGCTATCTCACTTGTGAAGTGAAATTGCTTAACTGTACTGACTTCAGTGTTTATTAGCCATCGAGAATGTTTGACAATATTATAGCTCAGTATTCCATAATCCAGAAAGAATGTTGCCCTCTGTGAAACGTTTGACAATCCTAGAAACATTTATGTCACAAACTGGGAGGGAGGATATGGAGGGCCATTGAAATCTATTGAGTAAAGGCCATGGATGCTGCCAAAATCTGACAGTCACCCACAGAAAAGAATTCTCTGGCTCAAAATGCCAATAGTGTCATTGTTTTTTTTAAAAAAAACAACAACAAAAAACAGCCTAACAATGTAGTCCTCAGGAATGGCAATAGATGTAATGAGAAATAAAAAATATAGACCAAAAGCTGAAAACAAGCAGTTGAAAAATGGTGTAGCCATGTTGAATTTTGAGGAATGTGGCTATGGCATGGAAAAAAAAGGGAAATGAAGAGAAAAATGTAGTAAAAGATATACCGATCTATATCCAACATACAACTTATCATACCTGGATTATATTTTCCTTTGAAAGATTTAAAGAACAAAATTTAAATTTGTAACAGTATTGGAGAATAAAGGGAACATATTCTATGAATGTAACAAAAATTTATGGGAATTTCTATAAAATAAGAATCATATGAACTAGAATTGATAGAGAAAATTATAATCCCAAATAGGATAGGATAGGACCTTAAAAAAACTTTTTAAACAGGACAGAACCAATATAGGAGATACAGGGCAGTGGTTTTTAAACTTAACTGATCAACCAAAGGACTTGTATGCATGCATATAAGCACAACCAATGGACACAAGACATGGGGGTTGGGGTTTGGGATGAGAGCATGTGACAGGGAGTAGGGGAGACTGGGGGAAGGTCAATGGGGAAAAAAGGACATATATGTACTACTATATGTAATACTTTAAACAAACAAAAAAATTAAAAATAAATAAATAAATAAATAAATAAATAAATAAATAAATAAATAAAGGTTCTAGTGCCCAAGCCACGCCCCAGATCAATTAAATCACAATCTCTAGGATGGAAACAACATTAACATTTTGAGGACCTCCCTTAGTGCTTCCAATGTAAAGAGAAGTTGGGGAACTACTGGCATAGACGTAACCAAAGAGTAATTAAGGGCAATCACTGGAACTAGTGTTTCTTAGACATATGGCTCACTACAGTGGCACCCTAAATGCAGATTCTGATTCAGCAACTCTGGGTTGGAGTGGATATTCTGTATTTCTAATTAGCTCCCATGTAATGTCAATGTTACTGACCTATTAATTACTCTTAGAAGAACAAAAAATTGAAGAGAAACAGGCTATTTTCATCCCCCTGCCCTCATGCCCCTCCAGTTCCCATAAATCCAGAATCTGCCTCTAGTATCAGTTCTCTGATTAAAGCATGGAGACCAATTCTCTAAACTAGGTAAAGAATAAACCTAGAGGAGACTAGGAATAAAAACTAAGGCCCCAAAGTCACTCCTGCCCTATACAATAGACAGTGAGAAATGAGAAAGTAAAGGTAGCTGAACCCAGAAGTTGAAGGTATTTGGGGATAATTTTCATCCATAATAAAATAAAATAAAACAAGGATCTAGGTTACAATGAAATATATTTTGGCAATGGTTAATTACCAATTATACTGAAATCCTACATGAAAATGTTAAACAGCTATGAAACATTATATAATGGAAGAATAATGATCTGAAAGGAGGTTTGTGATATATCTTTAGTTTTAAAAATCTAATAGAGGTGATGCAACTAAAAGTGATTTTTATTTTTCTCATAATAAAAACAAGATAATAGGCCTTCTAGGCATATCATGGGGAGGTAGGTCATGATTGACCTTCGTCCTCATACCTTCAAAAAGAAACAAGATTTCAATTAGCTCTGTGAGCTGAAGTCTACAGTTCAGCAGATTCTGAACCAGTCTGGCCCCTAGGCCCTAATGAACATCTCCAATTTCTCCCCCCAAAAACCAAAACCAGCCAGCACCCCTCTACAAGGCTCCAAGGCCAATAGCACTACAATGATAAAGATACCAGGCGCCAAGACCGGTTTGGCTCAGTGGATAGAGCATCAGCTTGTGGACTGAAAAGCCCCAGGTTCGATTCCGGTCCGGGGCATGTACCTTGCTTGCGGGCACATCTCCACTGTGGGGCATGCAGGAGGTGGCTGATCGATGTCTCTCTCTCATCGATGTTTCTGACTTTCTATCTCTCTCCCTTCCTCTCTGTAAAAAAATCAATAAAATATATTTTTTAAAAAAGATACCAGGCACTCCTGATTTGTTCTATAGAGCTAGAGTCTCTTCCAATTTTATCCTCACCAAGTAACCTCCTAATTGCTAAACTCACTTCCAGAGGTGGAATGTAGTAAAAAAAGATACTTGAATGTTCCAGTTATTAGAATGTTGTATGCCTATTTATTAACTAGCACTTTGGCATTTAGTTTCAAAAATAAATCTCCCAGGAGTTAGACTATATTGACACATTTCTCAAAGACTTGTAAGTCCTCGGTGAATTTAAAGCATTGGATTTCTAAAAGCTAAACTCTACCAGGTACCAACGAAGGGGCACAAACATATAACTGCACACTTTCCCATTTCAAAACCATGACTGATTCTAGACATCAGGGGCCAGCGCCAAAAGCCAAAATGAAGAAGAAAGCTCCTCAAAGATCAAACAATGCTCCAGCTGGAAAGAACCAGAGCTTTCATGGGGGGAATGCTGGATTTTAGACACCCTCTAACTCTATAGTATTGTACATATTGCTAAAACTCATGCTTGGTAAGTTTATTTCAAAAATAAAACAAATACATTGGCTATATCTATTTTTCAGGGATGGGGTTTGAGAAGAAGAAAAATATCACTATTATGTGGTACAGAAGAGGGACACTTAAAAATCAAGGAGAAAGTATTTTCTGCCAGGGTTTCTTGTTAAGTAAAACAAGAAACAGTATGTCCTGTTCCCTATGTCTAAAATCTTGCCTTATCTTCCCAACTAATCTATTATAGTCAATGGTGCGTGTCATTATTCTTCAATCTAATAGGCACAAATTCTGAAAGGTGTCGTCTATCCTTCCTTCTCCTTTACACACCAAATCAATTTATTATGAAATCCTATCAATTATTAAAAATAATTCATCTTTATCCTTCCCTGTCTATTTCCTTGAAGGCTTCGTTAAGACATATTTGAGCATAGAACATAACTAATATTAGATCACATAACTTACTGGTTTTATTCATTAATGTACAGTAATTGTACCAATTTATGATTTTACTTTTTATTTTTCTCTCGTTTTTTTTCCACTGGAAAATCCATTGGTTTGGGATTGAGAGCTGGTAATCATGAATCAGAAAAGTAAGTTCAAATAGAATGTGATTTGTTTAGATAATATTTTTGGACTTACTATAGAATCTGCCTTTCTAAATCAAAAGTCATATGTCTGCCAAATATACATATACAGTTTCTTCCTGTTTTCAAACATTGTATTCATTATCAAGTGCTTCAAAATCCTGGAGCTGGGAGGACCCACTTCTGAGATAATTCAGTCTGTCACATGGCTGTTGGCAAGAGGCCTGTTTCTCCCAAACGGGGCTCTAAATAGACTGCTTGAGGGTCCTTGCAATCTGGTGTCGGGCTTCTGCCAGAGTGAACAACCAAGAGTAAAGAAGGCAAAAGCCAAATTGTTTCCTATGGCCTGTTTCAGTAAGTCACACACTGTTATACTACTGGCTTCACAGGGTATTTCCCACTTACGGTGAAAAGAATACACAATAGCAGGAATAGCAGAAGGCAAGGATTATAGGATTACTGAAGGCTATGTTGGAGGATGCATACAAAATCAATAACCAACTTTCACGTGTGTGTGTGTGTGTGTGTGTGTGTGTGTGTGTGTGTGTGTTGTGGTCATCAAACACTTCTGTGGGTCACTATTTTATCCTACAATTTGTAATATACAAATGTATCCTTGATAACAAGAGTAACTTCTAGTTTGGAATTTAGGAAAACATTAACCTAAAATTCTGTACCTAGAAATACAGCAATAAAAATGGAATAAATTGCTCACATTCAGATAATTCTAGACATCTGATTTCAATAAAGGCTATAACAATTTTTCCCTGGTCTCGCGTGTTTACTTATTTATATAGCCTTTCATTTTGTTTCTTATATGGGGAGGGAGAACGAGGGTTCATAATAACGGGTTCTGGTTTCTATCTGCCATTTGCGTTTGAGACCTTAGGTGAATTGCAGATTCCACTCAACCTTTAATAACTTCATCTTTGGCCTTCAAAGTATGGTCCAAAGACCAGCAGCAGCAGCTGCATTTATTAAAATTGCAAATTGGTGAACACACATCAGACCCACTAAATCAGAATCTGTATTTTTATCAAGATGCTAGGTGAGTTGTGCAGAGTGTTTATCTAGAAATTACTTCACAAACCGTGAAAGTTGCTATGTCAAATTTTTCAGTTCTGTAGAGAAAAACATCCATCAGCATTCTCTCCACAGCAGATGTCTCAGAACGCTGTTGATTGAGTGACATCATTATGACCTCCCTGCTGGACAGCCTTCCTCTGTTTTTCCCAGGGAAAAGCAGGACTCCTTGCCAGTTGCCTCCATAAAATGTAAATGTGCACATAAATAGAGTAGAATGTGGGAAACATTTTTATTTTCCTTCTTCTAATATAAGTACAAAGGCATTTTTAAGGCTCATAATGAATTGTCTGGTGAATATCTTGCCACTTTTTAAAAGATAAAATGTGCAGTTCTCATTGAATAATGCGGGTTTCCCAACTCCCACAATAAACATAAGCAAATCATCACTTCATTTCTTGAATCCCAGTTGTCTCCTGAGTAAAATATAGGTCATAAGAGTAACTCGTAAAGTTTTTCTTTTAACATTTTTTTTATATTTACAGCCAGTAAAATGTACGGATTTTAAGTGAACAGCATAATGAGTTTTAACAAACATACACACCTGTGTAACCACCACACCAGTTAATATAGAGAACACGTCCATCACCCACAAAGTTTGCTTGGCCCCATTCAGTCAATCCTACTCCTTAGAAAGAATGGATGGAGAAGTTAGTAGATAATATTCATGAAATTAGAGCTGGAGGGAGGACTTTATTTTAGAGATGAAAGAGCTGAAATTTACCTAAAGCCCTGTAGCTAGTGAGTGGCAAAGCTGAAAACTGACTCTAGGATAGTGAGTGTCACATAGTTCTCTCTTCTGTAAGTTGAGAAATAATTGGAAGGGTGTATAATATGACTTTCATCACCATAAATTATTTTTGCCTATTGTCATATAGATAGAATCATCCTATTGGTGCCCTTTGACTCTGATTCCCTTTATGCATCATAATAATTATGAGATCCCTGCATGTTGTTGCACGTGTGAGTAGTTCTCATGTGGTTGTGTTGAAATTTAAATAAAACGTATTACTAGTAAAAGTAGATTTCCCACAAATACTTTTCAAATCTGAAAGTCAAATGAGGGTATTTGGAGTTCCAAAATTTCCATCTCTCTCTCCCAGATACTGCAGAGTTAGGAGGGAAAAACTCTCCCCCACCCATGACTAATTTTACTGCCTGTACTTAGATTTGCTCATATGTTTCTGAGATTTCTACTGCAAATAAAATGGACTTCCAATCAGAACATGTTATCTGATCATATGACAGGTTTTCTTTTGACCTGCAGAAGGTGTTAGGCATGGACAATGATTAGATCTGATGGGAATTTTCCTGAAAAGCAGTAAGTACCTAAAAAAAAAAAAATCCCTCTGTCTGCCCATATTCACTGTGGCAACATGTAATTATAAGAGCCCTAATTAGAACTCTCTCTATGCAACAATACTGCTGCACTGCTTTGCTACAGAAGAATGATGTCTCAGCCACAATAATAATGAAAGTTCATTATGAGAATCTTACCAATACTTTCACATTGAGATGAGCTTTTGACTGAGGTCACTAAACTGTGATCCAGCAGAAAATAAGGACAAATAGCCTGACCAAGGTTCCATGGCCAACGTGAGGCAGATCACTGAGGCAATTATTTGGCAAATTCATGACAACCTTTCTCCCATTTGTCTTAACTTCAGCTCTTTAGGAGAAAATGTACATTCTGTTATTTTTCAACACTGAGTAGGCACTTTAAGTTCAGCTAGAAATGACTTTAGGTATGCAAAGATGTAAACCCAGTACCTTTACCTTATATACTTTTTAAAACTTCTGGTAGAATTTAAAAAACATTGGCAAAGCATTATTTTTGACACTGAGGCCAAGGAAACGCAGGACTAGAAGAAAGTATAGCTTATTCTCCTGGTGTGGAGATGTGTATTTAATATGGGAATTGTTGACTCAGAAGTTCTTCTAGGCTTTGGTTCCCTTCAAGAGTCCATTCAAAGGGGCAGAAGAGTCAAAAGCAATAATAAGGGCAATAGAGGACAAGAAATCCTAAAAATGTACAGTATGCCCAAATGCTCAGCTTCAGTACTATTTAGAGACTTGCATATTCAACCAACATTGAACTATTACATCTCTCTATTTAACTGACTAAATTTGAAATGATGATATTATTTTGCTTACAATGGAGAAATGGTAACTTTCATTTACATTGCTGATGAGAGTAAAAAGCATTCATTCAGTCATTCATTGTAAAGAACCTTTTTGGCATTAGCTGTTAGATTAACAATGTGCACCCTCTATGCCCGAGCCATTGTGTGCCTCAATATCTAGCCAGAGAAACCCATGCACAAGTCCCTAAAAAAGGGTTACATAAGATTTGTTGCATGAGACTACTATAACAATGGTTAGCAACAAAAGTATATGGTAACAACCTAAGTGGTGTCCAAAAGAAGCATGGTTAAAACAAAATATGGTATTTCTATACTCTGGAATGCTAAAAACACTGTTAAAAAAGATTATTTATATAGTTTCACATACAAAGGTTTCTAAGACATATCAAAGTAACAAGTTAAATTGAAGAATCTATATCTTATCTAATAAAAGAGTAATGTGCAAATTGACCATCACTCCAACACATAATATGGCTGCCCCCATGTGGACACAAGATGGCCACCACAAGATGGCCAGCAGGGGAGAGAAGTTGGGAGGAACCAGGCTGGCAGAGGAGGGCAGTTGAAGGTGACCAGGCCTGCAGGGGAGGACAGTTAGGGGAGACCTGGTCAGCAGGGGAGGGAAGTTAGGGGCAATCGGGCCGGCAGGGGAGCAGTTAGAAGTGTCAATCAGGCTGGCAGGGGAGTGGTCAGGGGGTGACCAGGCTGGAAGGCAGAAGCAGTTAGGGGCAATCAAGCAGGCAGGCAGGCAAGCAGTTGGGAGCCAGCAGTCCTGGATTGTGAGAGGGATGTCCAACTGCCCGTTCAGGTCTGATCCCAGCTAATATGCTAAGTGGTAGCTATAACACACACTGACCACCAGGGGGCAGATGCTCAATGCAGGAACTACTGTGATGTACACTGGCTATTTACAGAGAAAAGGCACTGTGGACAGATCTGGTGCCCACAAAGCAACAACACTAGACTTCCCCAAGTGGGACACAGGCCCCACCACCATCCTGGAGCAACAGCCCACCAAATCACAGCCAATGCTGCCACGACCTCATGGCATAAAATGCAGCCCACAATCCAGTCCAGCCAGGAAATGGTGGTTGTGGGCTCAGGTAATGGTGTCACATAGCCATGCCCAGCTTCCTTTCCCTAGCAACTAGCCTCCTTCCAGGTTCTTCAGCCCAGGAACACAACTTGCTTTATAGCCAGATGCAAAAATGAATTTGGTTGACACTTCTATTATAGAGAAAAAGCGAATAGCAATATTAAAATATTTCTTCTAATTAATTTCTTTTCAATGTGCATGAATTCATGTACTGGGCCACTAGCAATATATAAGAGATGATATAATTTCTATTATTTCTTTTCAAAGAAAACACATATACAAAAAAATATACTTCTATAGGCAATGCAATGTACCTTGTACACATTTCTGAGCAAGTACACAAGCAAATGACCGGAAGAATATATGTACACAAGACCTTTTACTGTTGTTAACTCTGGAGGGGAAGCATGACCAGCAGATGATGGTATAAACATTTTAATCATATGTATGTATATATATTATTTGATTTTGTTAATAAAAAGACACAAACAACAACAAAAACTAAAAAACCTAAAGGAGAAATCCTATATAATAAAAGACTAATATGCAAATTGTCCCTTCAACTGGGAGTTCAACTTGAAGTTTGACCAGCAGGTGGGGCTGGCCAACTGCTCCTGGCCCCTCTCCCCATCAACCTTGCCCCCAAAAGCCCCCCCACACACACACCCTGATCGGGGCTGGCCTACCAACCACCTGCAGCCCCTCCCTCCAGTAATCTGGCTTGATCGGCCCGAGCAGGGCAGGCCAGCAAACCCCACCTGTGCACGAATTTGTAGAAAATACTATCTCCCCCAGGAACTGAACTTTATAGTGTGAAGAATACAGTTGCAGAGTTATTATCATTTTATGGGATGTTGTCTGAGTTTTCCAACTGGAAAGATGCTTTAATACCTTTAAATATAAAAGTGAAAATTTTTGAAAAATGTTTCACCATAAAATCCTTGGCATTTGCTAAATACCTTCCTATCAGTTATTGGTTATTTTCTTCCAAAAACACTCATTAAAACATTTTGTAAAATGATTAAGACACATTTCTCTGTGATAAAATCATATATTTTAACTTTTTCCAGAAAATATAACATTGGCATAAGTTGCCATACAACATTATCTTGTTAAGAATGTTTCTACTCATTGCTGCCATCACAGCATCTATCATCTACCTATAGTTGGACTGACATAATCTACCTTACCTCTTGTTTTTGCATACCTAACCATGTTTAATTCTACTGCAAGTCTATGATGGACCTATTATTAAGCCCATTTCTAAATAAGAAACAGAGACTCAGCATGCTCCACCCTGGGCTTTTAAATCAAATATCCCAAACAAATTAATTTTGACAATTTATATTCCTACCACCAGTTTGAGAGTTTCACTTGTTCTATATCCTTGCCAATATTTGTGTGTATGTTTGTTTTTATTTTTAAATGCTATTGCATTTTAAATTAATAAATTAACTCCTTTTTTCACAGTAGCTTCACATTGTGGTTTTAATTGCCATGTCTCTAGTGTCTAATGAAATTGAGCACATTTTATATGTTTATTGGCAATTTGAATATCAGCTTTTCTTAAAGCCTGTCATTTGTCCATCTTTCTATTATTGTAAGAGATTTTTTTTTTCTGGGAAAGACTTGGGACTCAGATTCTTGAAAAAGTGCTCATTAACAACATCCTTTCCTTGATTAATTATCTACCTCCACTGATCTAAAAGGTGTCTGAGCCATCTACCAGAAGGCTTGAACTCTGCTCACTGATAGGATTCAGACATCCAAACCTCTGAGAACTTGAAGTGGTCACATGGAAGGCAAACTACAGAAAGCGACAAAGAGACTCTGTGATAAAAATTGTTTTATGTTATCTGGTACAATGGGACAGACTCATGAAGAGAGATAAAGAATACGAGAGAATATGGATATTAATCTTAATAGAACCACACCTGCACTCATTGGCTTGCAAAGCTTGCTTACATGAGGTCATATATCTCGTATCATCCCTCCTAATATAGAATAAATTGAAATAGTGTAAAAATCATAAGATTTGTAGCCAAAGAGATCTGAAGCACACAGATCTCTGTCTCATATACAAGTGGGGACGATAATTATATTACAGAGTTGCAATGACAATTAAGCAAAGCCATAAGCACATGCCTGGAAAAGAAGTGAGCAATCAACTGCAATGCAATTATTTTTATAGTGTTATCTTTATAAAAACATTTTGAAGGTGGAGTCTTAACTCATTTTTTTCATGTTGGATTAAGAGTAGCTCTGCCGAGACCGGTTTGGCTCAGTGGATAAAGCGTTGGCCTGCAGACTAAAAGGTCCCAGGTTCGATTCCAGTTGGGGGCATGTACCTTGGTTGTGGGCACATCTCCACTGTGGGGTGTGCAGGAGGCGGCTGATCAATGTCTCTCTCTCATCAATGTTTCTGACTTTATGTCTCTCTCCATTCCTCTCTGTAAAAAAATCAATTATATATATATAGAGAGAGTAGCTCTAATCACATTGACTACGTGGATAAAGGAATAAAGGAATCCACATGAATCTGCATATTGAAAGTCAAGTAGATCAATTGCACACTTTTATCACAACATGATGAGAAGTAGAATCTGGTTGTACGTGTGTTTGTGTTTGCTGAAAGCCACGTTAACATGTGCTCTGATCATAATTTTCCATTCTCTTGGTGAGGCCTCATTTAACAGTCTCAAAGAAAAATGCAGTTGAAGGATGATGAAATAATTACTCTGCTCAGAGAATAGATGTGGCTCCCATAACTTTTCTCATCTTCCCTGTGCTTTGAAACCAGTGGTTTTGGCTAAGTGGCACTTGATTCATTTTTGTGCACATTAGTGACCAGAAAATCAGCTTCTAAGTGTTTCTTAATCACTTCAATTTGCATTTTTCTTCTATTTGGAACCAGTGCTGGGTAGAGCGTAGGCTGAGAATCACTGATAAAAATGCTGTGACTGATCTCACACCCACTGGCGATGGCCTTTTGTGGAAAGCCTCTGAGACAGAGCAGTAGAAATCCGGCAAGTTTGGTAACTTAAACAAGAAGTATACTTGGAGTCTGATCATATGATGTCACTGAAACTTTTTGTGTGGATTTAAACATGGAACCATTTACAAAAGCAAACAAGCTTAGGAGAATGAAAAAAAGCAAAATATTGTCATTCCCCAATCTTTCTGATTCTCTGTAAAAGAGAGAGGGAGGGAGAGAGACCCTAGGATATATTAGTCTAGAATAAAAATAATGCCTAAAAATGTAATCAACATATCTCATAACAATTCTATATTAATATCTTAGATTTAGTATAACTAAATTAGAAGCAGATAATGGGACCAAAAAGCAAATTATTTTCAAATTTATTTCTTCTCCCTCATTCTCTAGATTCCAAATAGAATCCTGCCTTGCTAAATGGTCTGAAATGTATATCATGGGTCACTATTGCCCTTGGAGGATTGTTTGGGATATTTGCATCTCATCATTCATCTTACACCCTTTCTTATAATCCTCTCCTTGGAATGTGTGATTCCATTATTTCTCATATTTCATTTAGTTAATTTGGGATCTTTAAAGTATTATGCTGTAGAATATTTGGGAGTCTGATTGCTGAAAATTATGACTTCAGAATATTAAAGTTTAGAATCATATAACCCCCACAAATAAAAAAACAAAACAAAGTTAAAGCCTTCTCTATTGTTGTTGTTTTTTAATTGAGGATTCTGAGTTTATGGTAATGGGGTTGTGGAGTCTGGAAGAGAGGGGAATAGAGAACAATAAAAAAAGCTATAAAATCTTAGAGAAAATTTGCTTCTTAGAAAGAAAGGAGCTTGAAATTTTGCATCACTCATAGACCTGATGTTGTTGCAGAATTAGGAATTCAATAAAATTTCCTAAGATTCTATAAGTGAGAAAGTTATTTTTCTCCCAGGACAATAGAATAAAAGTACCAAGGGCAAGAGTGATCCACCATATAAATTTCAGACCATTTAGCAAGGCAAGATTCTGCTTGGGATCTAGAGAATAAGGTAGAAGATATAAATTTGTTCCCATTGTCTATTTCTATATAGTTAACAACTAAATCTAAGATGTTAATATAGAATTGTTACTAGATATGTTGATTACATTATTTATTTCTGTTTATTTTGTTGGGCTCTTTGGGAGAAAGGATTGGTTTTGTTCTTCTTTTTAATCTGAAATTCCCAGATAATTTAATCAGCTCTTGTTGGATTTTATATATAAAAGTCTGTCCTTCCAGAAGCATAAAAGGATAGTTTTGAGAAACTTAAAGAACAGCTCTTACCCACTGCCAAGGTCATTCTTCCATATCTTATTTTTTAAAATATATTGTTTTATTGATTTTAGAGAGGAAGGGAGAGGGACAAATAGAAACATCAATGATGAGAGAGAATCATTGATTGGCTGCCTCCTGTACATCCCCTACTGGGGAATGAGCCCACAATCTGGGCATGTGCTCTGACCTGGAATAGAACCATGACCTCCTGATTTATAAGTCAGTGTTCAACCACTGAGCCATGCTGGCCAAGCTCATATCTTATTTTAATATAAATATACAATATCACATAATAGAAAGTTGTAAATACTTGGATTGCAAATGATCCCAACTAAAAGAATAAACCTATTTCTACTGGAAACCAGAAACCCATCATTTTTCTAGAAAGCAAATTATTCAACCTGATTTCAGTTTCCTGGAATACTGTAACAACTTTCGAGTCTGCAGAGAAAATATGAGCTGAAAACAAAGACAATTAAGCCAGACCTAGATGTTTTTATGGATAAATTTCCAATTCCAAGGGTGAAGTCTAAGAATAGAGACATGTCTGGTGTGTTCTGTTTGATCTTCGTCAGTTTGTTTGATGGAGAATAACTTTGACAAGGCTAACAAAGGGATCCCGTCTCAGCTAGGAATCTAAGATAATTTATATCAGAGAATGAACTCTGCAAAGATATTTCATTTTTCGGGGCTTTAATTTCAGCTTCTACAATATTACGCCTCTGAACTCGGTAATTGCTATCATCCTTTCCAGCCCTGATTTTCTAAAAACTCCCTTTAAGCCCAAATAATTCACCTTTTACTACTGATTCCACAATAACTAGTCAGTAGCATCATAAGTAATGGACCGAGTCAAAATGGTAAGCAATCATGAGAATAAATATTTTAAATTTAAATTAGGCTGCTCAGTTTAGAAAGAGCTTTCATGCTTACCATTTCAGTATCATTTCTACTTTCCAAAGATTTCATTATCGCCAATAACAGGTCCAGAAAAAATTATTTGATTTAGGAAACTGGGTGTCATCTATGATAATTCACCATCTTTGTTGTCCCTTTGAAGGAGTGTGGAGAATTGGCTGGCAATGTCACACTTTGGCATGGAAATGAGCTTTTTCTTTTAATCTAATATCTCATTCCTTGCCTCCTGCCAACATGGTAATAACACACAGGAGGGCAGGTATTGAAGTTCAATAAGATTTTTTTTTTACGATTATAATTGAATAAACACTCAGCCTTCTCTCTATTTTCTTGGACTGAAAGAACCAAATGGTATAATGAGCAGACATTGAGTTCTAGAAACAGACATGTTTCAAATCAACTATTTGCTACAAGCATGGATCATATGGTTACACAGGTCCTTTGTAAAGAGTACAATAAACTGCCTTAAAAGCACTGAATAAATGTGTATGTGAATTTGTGTACATATCAGTGCTTGTATTCATTAAACCCTTGTGATATATTGGTTTTCTGCCTCTTTCTAGGCAATCTCATGGATTATCCACATGTAAAATGCCCCAAATCACTTAAAGGAAGGAAAACATAAATCTGAGGCTAAATTCAGGACTAATTCACTAACTAGATAATCTTAGGAAGGTTATTTAAGCCTCAGTTCTCTCACTTATATAAAATGGGGAGTTGAACTTTGGCCTTGCCAAAATAGCTCTCTAAAGCATAACCAGGGGCCATATTTCAACAAAAGAACATAACTAGCACAGTGTCTTAAAAATAGTAGGTGCTCAGTGAATATGAACTAATTTTGTATTTCCTGCCACAGGGTCAAAACAATGCAAAAACCTACTCTAGGTAGAATGCTGGTTTCCTTCAAAACAAAAGCAAAGATAAATTAAAAACAAAGGTTACTGTCCATTCCATGTCCTGTAGAATATAAAACATCACATCTCATTTGGGTCTCTACAGAGTACAGTGAAGCATATTTTTCTCTGAATACGTCTCCAAAGTGTCAGGGACTGGACACTCTAAATTTTTAAAGAGTGACTATTTTTACCATTCTTTCTTTCTTCCTCTCCACATAGTGCTATTCACTTTGTTAAGTAATTTTCTTAATAAATGCCCCTACATTCCCATGCAACAAAGAAGTGACAGTGAGTCAGGAGATTATGGCTGCCCACTGTATTCTTAGCCACAGAATAACCACAGACTGATTAGTGACAAGGAAACCAGAATGAAAATTAAATAAGAGTCCCTGCCCTAATGCACATGTGGGTTTCATGCATTCATTCAATAAATGTTTATTATGGGCCTATTATGTACGTGGCACTAGAGAAGTAATAAAAAAAAACAAAAAATAGATATGATCCCTGTTTTCATGGAGATTACTGCTTAGTAGAAGGATCAATATTTTTTAAGTAATCACGTTAAAGGATATACTATGTGTACCGGTTAATAATGCAGATTTCTTTCAATAGATGGAGTTACACATATGTTGATATATACACAATTTGATATGTATGTTATTTTGTTGTATTGACAGCAAGCTTCAAAAATTCTTACGTCAAATTTGCTGAAGGTGTTAACATCATAGATATTTTTACATTTAAAAATGTCTAATTTCATGCCAAAAAAGAGCATTTGCGTGAAGTTTTAATTCATTACTTTATTTTGAAGAAAAGTGATGAAAGTTATCATATACTTCGGGAAGCTTATGGCGAACATGCTCCATTTCAAGATACTTGTGAACGCCGGTTTAAATGCTTTAAAAGTGATGATTTCAATGTGAAAGACAAAGAACGTCCAGGTCAATTGAAAAAGTTTGAAGACCAACAATGAGAAGCATTATTGGATGAAGATGCTTGTCAAACTCAAAAACAACTAGCAGGAAGATTAGACATTGTTCAGCAAACAATTTCTGATTGTTTACAAGCAATGGGAAAGATTTTAATATATATATATATATATATATATATATATTTAATATATTTTATTGATGTTTTTACAGAGAGGAAGGGAGAGGGATAGAAAGTCAGAAACATCTATGAAAGACATTGATCAGCCGCCTTCTGCACGCCTCCTACTGGAGTTGTGCCCTCAAGCAAGGTACATACCCCTGACCAGAAACGAACCTGGGACCTTTCAGTCCGCAGGCTGACGCTCTATCCACTGAGCCAAACCAGTCTCGGCAATGGGAAAGATTTTAAAGGAAGGTAAATGGGTGCCACATCAAATGAAGACAGACAAATGGAAAACCGAAAAGTCATCAGTAAAATGTTGCTTCAACGGCATGAAAGAAAGTCTTTTTGCATTGAATTGTGACTGGGGATGAAAGGTGGATTTATTTTGAGAATCCCAAATGCACAAAATCATGAACTGATCCAGGTCAACCATCAACATTGACTACAAGGCCAAATTGCTTCAGAAAGAAGACAGTGCTCTGTGTTTGGTGGGATCAGGAAGGTGTGGTGTATTATGAGCTTCTAAAACCAGGTGAAAACTGATTGCTAGCAACAACAAATAATCAATTTGGACCATGCTTTGATCATAAAATCAGCAGAATGGGCCAGAAGATATGGCAAAGTAATTTTGCTTCATGGTGATGCACCATCACACACTTCAAAACCAGTTAAGGACACTGGGAAGTATTAATCTACCTGCCTTATTCACCAGAAATTGCTCCTTCAGATTACTACATGTTCTGATTGATGGCACACACAATTCTGAGCAGCACTTCAAAACATATGAAGTGGAAAATTGGGTCTCTGAATGGTCTGCCTCAAAACAAGAAAAGTTCTATTGGGGTGGTATCCACAAATTACCCGAAAGATAGGGGAAATGTGTAGCTAGCACTGGATATTACTTTGAATAAAGCACTTTCGATGTTTCTCTTGAAATTATTGTGTTTGCTTTGATTACAAAATCCATGTTATTAACCGGTACACCTAGTATAAACTAAGACAAATGCAAGGAAACAAATAGAAAATAGTTCCATCAGAGTGTATAATAAAAGTCTGATCAAGATCAAAAGAAAAGCAGAATGCATTGTCCTGAAAAAAGTAGCTTGTGCTGAGATCCGTTGGGTGGATAGGATTTATCAGTCAAGATAGAGAGAAGTGACTGACTATTCAAAGGTTATGAGGTAGAAAGCATGCAAGGTTTCATAGGTCATATTAAAGATTTCAGTCCTTAGTTTCAGATTAGGGATGAAAATTAGAATGCTTTTAAGAATGGGAAAGCTTTTTTAAAAAATATTTTTTTATTGATTTTTTACAGAGAGGAAGGGAGAGAGAGAGAAAGTCAGAAACATCGATGAGAGAGAGACATCGATCAGCCACCTCCTGCACGCCCCACCGTGGAGATGTGCCTGCAAGCAAGGTACATACCCCCGACCAGAATCAAACCTGGGACCTTTCAGTCCTCTCTATCCACTGAGTCACACCAGTCTCGGCAAATGGGAAACCTTTTAAGGAGAAAGCCCAGCGTTAATGCCAAAGTTAATACAAGAAGCCTGGATTGTTGCCTATTACTATAATCTAACTCAGAGATGATAGTAGCTTTCTTAGGTTCCTGGCGATGGACAAAAAGAGATGCTGACATATACAAGAGAAGACCTGAATGTAAAAATACGCAGAGCATGGAAGAATATTGGTTGTGTTGGGTAATGAAGACCAGGGAGGTAGAGAAAGATGTCAATGCATTTTCTGATGTAGTCAGCCTAGCCAGAGAATTCTAGATGATGACTAAGTCTGAGGAATGAATATACAAAAGAGAGGAGTTATCAGTGGTATCTGGTTCCTAAGAAGGGAAAGAGGAAGGGATGCAAAGCACAGGTAGAGAGACTGGATTTAGACAGGATTAGTGCCCCTTTCTGTAGTGTAGCTGGTGAGAATTAGGACAGAATGAACACAGGTGTGTTCCAGATGTGACACCCAGAAGACATACTTGCCATAAAATGGCTTCAAATTTCGAAGACATATTTGCCATAAAATGGCTTCAAATTTCTAAGACTGTAGGAAGTCCATTCACTCATTGAGAATGGTGGATAGAAATGAGGGAAGTGACTATTTGACAGTAGGTTAAATCTTTTGAAACATACAGGCTGAGTTGGTTAGAAAATGCTTGCTAGTGTTGAGAGCACGTCTGATGTTAATCATGAATTGTCAGTGACACCAATCTGCCCTATTGGGTGGCTTCCCCAGTAGCCCTTGGTTGCTCTGGGCCACGTTCAAACATGGTACATTGAACGATTTCTCTTGGGGTGAGATTTGGCCCAGACTGATGCTACATAAAGACAGAGACAAGGGACATTAAAGTGGTAGCAAGGCAATGGTTTACATGATTCACTTTGGTGTCCAAGCTGAATTTCTTTTCCTTACTTTTTTCTCACCATATGATCAGACTTACCCTTTAAGCAATAATGTGAGCAAACCCCCTCCAGCCTGCCCTTGTCCAGTTTCAATGGGTCAATAAGTGAATGATTGAGGTCTTACTTTATCTGTTGAGATTCCACTGCAAGAACTAAACTCGGGTCTTACTAGATTTTTGTAATGCACTTCAATCTCAGTTCAATCAGCACTTTCTGTGAACCCTGAAACTTCTATGTATGGGCATAAGAGTTGATTTTGATAGGCTACACACACACACATGCATGCATACACCTATATGACTCTAAACACACACTTTTTCTCATATCTAGCCTACGCTTATTCAATAGCACCCAAGCAAAAAAAAAGTGCCAATACCTGAATTATTTCACCCCCATTTTTACAAATGCAGAAATTGAGTCTCAAAATGATTATTAATCAATTCGACCAAGAAGACACAACTAGTAAATGTCAACTCAAGACTGGTAACCAGAAGTCCATATCTTGTCTCCGTAACTAAGTATTTTCAGATAAAATAAAGTATAATTGGACAAGCTCATTATATGCTCCTACTCTCTGATGTAATGTTTGGATGTGCTAAGTAGAGTCTTCCTCTTTGATACAGAAGACTACTATTGAAATAATGGCCACTTAACTCAGTGTTCCCCACGGTCTGATTCAAAGGCCGCACTGGGATCATGGAGATGAAAGATGAGACTCCCCGGCCTTAAAGCTTCTCTCCAATTCCGGCTCCACCGTCACTTCCTTTTCAAAACTCAAGTTCAGCGGGTTAAAGTAGAGCCTGGTCACTTGCAGTTTTAATAAGCTTTCACATGTTAAATTTTCTTCCGCATACTGAAGTTACTCTTTCTTTTGCACACCGAAATTTAAAAACTATTGACTTACCAGGGAACTAATTAATTCTTTTCCAACTGACCTGAAAGAGTTCTGCATTTGGGTGCATCTAGTAGTAAAGTTTCATTTGTCTTATCATGAAAACCACAAATCTGAATACATAGAACACAAACCCATTAAAAACTGGCAGGGCAAAGGAGTCCAGAGGTGCCTGTTTCAGAAGGAGGCTTAAGTGTCTTTATGTGAAATGGCAGACAAAATAAGTCGTGTCTCTTCATGATTTTATCTATTCACTCCGCTGCCCCCACCAGCCATTTCTCTGAAAAGGGGAGATTGAGCCACTTGCACCTGGGAAACTGCTTCTGCCACTTGATGGAAAACCCCCTACAAGTCAGAAGATGGAAAATGGCCTCTGCAAATGATTACAGAGTGCCGTGATTCCGTTCTGAGGGCAGATGCCAAGAATCGTGACTGAATGCGACATTCTTAGCCACAGGACATTCTTCCCGCTGTGCTCATGTATATTTCCCAAAATGTATCGTTATGTCTGCAGGGCAGCCACAAAGGCAGAACCTGAGACAGATTCTCCTCCCTGGACATACCTATCTTTCTTCCCTGGCCTCTGCCCCATTGCGCTTACACTGGTTACTCGAAATTTCCTCGGTCACTTACTTTGAAAGCATCTATGAAATATTTTGTAAGGGTATGAGAAGATGTGTATTTTTTTCAGCCTGTGACACGAAGGGGTAGTGAAGCCAGAGGGATAAGAGGAGACACAAACAAAAGCAACCCAGTGGCCTGGCCAGCGTGGCTCGGTGGTCGAGTATCAACTTACGAACTGGGATACCATGTGTTCCTGGTGAGGGCACATGCCTGGGTTTCAGGCTCAATTCCCAGTGTGGGGTGTGCAGGAGGCAGCGGATCAATGGTTCTCTCTCATCATTGAGGTTTCTATCTCTCTCCCTTTCCCTTCCTCTCTGAAATCAATAGTTGTTTTATTTTTATTTTTTTAAAAGCAAGTCCATGGGGTCAGCCCTTCTTTTTTTTTTTTTAATATATTTTATTGATTTTTTACAGAGAGGAAGGGAGAGGAATAGAAAGTCAGAAACATCGATGAGAGAGAGAGACATCAATCAGCTGCCTCCTGCACGCCCCCTACTGGGGATGTGCCCGCAACCAGGATACATGCCCTTGACCGGAATCGAACCTGGGACCTTTCAGTCTGCAGGCCGACTCTCTATCCACTGAGCCAAACTGGTTTCGGCATAGCCCTTCTTTTTAAGTGCCCATATACAAACCTGGGCTTTACCAGACACTTGGAAAAGCTTTGGCATCATCAACCGCCTTTTTCGATGTGGTTGTCCGAACAGCTTGGCCTCTAATAGAGAATAACTTAGGCTTGATATGTAAGTAGCATCCCTAGGGCTTCTCCCCATCCAGAGGCCACACTCCTGGCCCTGTATGAAGTGGACCTTCCCTCCTGATGATTGGCAGGGCCCAAAGAGCTCAGCTGCTGCACTGACCCATGTAGACCTTGTCATTCATGTTAGATAGGCATGTAGCCCCAGGGATCTCTGGGTGGGGAGAAGGGAGGAGAAACAGCTTCATCTTGATCTGACCAGCACTGCTGTGTTTTGTTTTTATGCTTTTGTAGCATATTAACTAAGAAAAGGCCAAGTTGCCAACTGTCTCATGAGTGAATGTGACATGTTTTGGTAAGTGGACAGATCCTTTTTCATTTGAGACTTTGCGCTTTAAAAGAATTGATTACTCTTAAGAGCCAAAGTGATCAGACTAGGACTCATCTGACAATGTATTGAATCTAACTGAATTCCACACACACATATTACTTACTTACTATGGCCAGACACTGGGGTTATTCTGATTCTCAAAGTACATGCTATGTGGCTCAGAATCACCTGGAAGTTTTTTTAAAATAGAATGCTGGGCTCCACCCCCATAGTCTGATTGGTTGGTCTGGGATAAGCTCCAGAAATGGCATTTTTAACAAGACTCTAGTGACTGTCGATGCTTCTGGTCTAGGAACTATAGTTTGAGAACTACTGTCAGAGATGGTTGTTTAAAAGGTTTAGTATAAGACATAAGAAAGTATATGTATGATGCCTAATATATAATAGGTCTTCAATAAATGTTTGTTGGATGAATAAGTAAATGAATAAAATATAGAATGAATGCAGTGTGTGAGCACATGGAAGTGGAGGAATTCATTCTGGTTACATAGTGTGCCATTTGGAGAAGCATTAAGAGAGAAGGTAGGGCATTGTGTTTCAAAAGTCACATACACCGAGACCGGTTTGGCTCAGTTAATAGAACGTTGGCCTGCAGACTGAAAAGTCCCGGGTTCCATTCCGGTCGGGGGCATGTACCTTGCTTGCGGGCAAATCTCCAATGTGGGGTGTGCAGGAGGCAGCTGATCGATGTCTCTCTCTCATCAATGTTTCTGACTTTCTATCCCTCTCTCTTCCTCTCTGTGAAAAATCAATAAAATATATTTTTTTAAAAAGTCACATAGGATTTGTATAAATCAATTATTGGCAGGTGGAGTTTCCAAGCTAAGAGAACAACATGGCCAAGGCACAGAGGAGGAGAGGAGACATCATGGTAGAGGAGTGTGGACAACCCAGAGGGTATGTATGGTATTACATGTGACCAGGACTGAGCCTTGCCTCTCCGGCAGACACCATTTTGCTATTGGTCCTCCCTCCTCCAGCTTTCTGGAGAGTATCTACTTCTTCTTTTACTACTTCATTCCTCCTCTTTTGGCAATCTGAAGAGCCTTTGGGACTGTGGCAAATGCATTTGGAGCCACTATCACATCCACTCAGCCAACCTGTTATTTCTGGGCAGCTGTACTAAAGGGTTCCATGCACATGACTGAGACATCAACTATGTTCTTTAGCTTATCTGTGTTTGTTGTTGTTGTTGTTGTTTGTTTGTTTGTTTTCTGTCTCAGAGCTTCCTCCAGAGTTCAGAAACTACATCTGCTCATATGCAGAGGAAATCGAAGTGTTGGGAAGTTTACATTCCTGAGAGGCATCATTAAACAATGGCGGAAGAGGATTCAGTGTATGCTTGACCAGCATCTTGTTCTGTGGAGGTAGGTTGCTCAGCGGAACTGCTGTAGGATTAAATGCAAACGCTACAGCAATCACCATGTCAGTAACACACCTATGACTTATTATTGTTGCTGTGATTGGCTTATCCTTCCCTCATCTTATATTCCTCACTTGTTCCCTGGGATAGTCTCCCAAATAGACCATCTGCATCTGGATCCTTATCTCAGAAACCCACCTGAGATGTGGCCGCCAATGCACAGCACAGTTCCAGCTATGCTTTCCTTGAATGCTTATTGGAGGTGGCGGATGAAATTTCAAGAGCAATGGCCTTCAGACACAATGAACTTACAGACAGTAGGACATGGATTGACCGGTCTCCCTTGAAACAGTAATGGCCTTTCCAGCACTGAAGACAAAACAGGTGGTTTTCAATTTGAGTGACACATTTACTTAACTTAAAATGGACCATTGATTTTTGTGACTTTGGTCTTGTAATTTTAAAAAGAGAGTCACCTCCAGGATAATCCAGAAGTTCTAAACGGCTATCCCTCAAGGACATCCAAGATGGCGCCAAAGTTGTGATGTTATAACGCATGCTGTTAGAAAGTGAGATATAAAACATCTGCATTGCACTTGAGCTGGCAAACTTATGAACCAGATAGAAACGCATCTCCTACTGTAGCTCTAGCTACAGAAAGCCAACCAGGTCCTCAGCTAGAAGAATTGGAAACAACAAAGGAAAGGCTCTCACAACCTCACTGAGGACTCACTCAAAGCACCTGATTCAAATTGAGAAACATATTCTATAAACTCATTTGTTTTTTGTTTTTCACAAAAGCAGAGACATATTTAGCAGCAGGCAAATTCCATAACGCCTTTTCGGGAGGAGGATAGCACAGGCTCTTAGTGAAGAGAAAATGAATGGTCACCAGCATGAATATTTCATCATTCACTCCGCAGGCACCGGGAGAACAGCATATACAAATTACACTGATGTGCTGCCAAGAGGAGGCTGCCCGGGGTTTTCAAGGTAGGAGGTTCCACAAAAGCACTTGAAATTCCAGCCGCCACATGATATGATTGGGAGACAGTTGGAAACCTCCACGGGCATTTGAGGGTCTGAAGTGCAGTCTGAATTTCAGGTGTCTCGTTTTTGCTAAAATCAGTGAAGATGCTGACTGCGGAATGAATTATACTCTTTCAGGCAACATTCTGATCTGAATCAATGATCTCAGTGAAAGCCTGCATTCCTATGTTAATATTCTTAGAACGCCCCCCCCACCCCCCTCAAAGGAAATCCCTTACTTATTGGTTCATAGAAATAAAAGGCAAGAAATTATAAGTCAAATTACTGAAAACTAGAATGAATAGAAGAGGATGGGAAAAGTCACAAACTATCTTCTTTTATTTCAAACTAGAGGCCTGGTGCATGGGATTCATGCACTGGTGGGGGGCGTGGCCTGCAGGGATCAGCCCACTGTGGGAGCGCCACAGTCAGCCAACTGTCTATGGTCCTGCCCTCTGAGCGGCCATTCCACTGTGGGAGCGCCACTCATCTGGGTCAGCCAAGCAGCTGTGGACCCGCCCTCGGAGTCCCTGCTCCGGCTGTGGGAGCACTGCTCATCCCCATCAGGGGAAACTACTGCGTTGAGTGTCTGCCCCATGGTGGTCAGTGCACATCACGGCGACTGGTCTGGTCAGTGGGCACAACAGTGACTGGTCAACCTATTGTTCTGATCATTCTGCCATTCAGTCACTAGGTTTTTATTATATAGAATAGAGAGCTCAGTTCTTTCAACATAAATAGTTTAAGCCCCAAGTCCTTTTCTATCTAATATTTGTAGGGAGCTTTCTATGTCATACCAAGTTTTTATAGACATGATATAAATTGATTCCACTATCTATCCACTAAAAATGTATAGGAAAGGCATCTTCAAAGCTATTTTAGGAAAAGGGGAATTGTGCTTCAAGTCTTAAGGCTGGTTAATGATTTGGGGCTCTTGATCTAGGGCTTTCTCTGCTATGATGCCTTTTCCAAGCCAACTGACAGTTGGACCTTTACTTGGATATTTTCTTTTTAAAAATATATATATTTTATTGATTTTTTACAGAGTGGAAGAAGAGAGATAGAAAGTCAGAAACATCGATGAGAGAGAGACATCGACCAGCCGCCTCCTGCATGCCCCACTGTGGAGATGTGCCCACAAGCAAGGTACATGCCCCCAACCGGAATCGAACCCGGGACCCCCCAGTCCGCAAGCCGACGCTCTATCCACTGAGCCAAACCAGTCTCGGCATACTTGGATATTTTCTTTAGCAAGTGGACCTTGTTCATGGGTAAGAACCAAGGGGTTCTCAGAGTGGGTTCCTTACTGTTGTATGTTTATCTGGCCTTGAGGACCAGCTCATGTTCAGACTGCCTAGATTTGAATTCTGGATCCTCAATCTGCTAACTGTATGACTTTGGGAAAGTTATTTACTGTCACTGAATCACATTTTTTCTATCTATAAAACAGGAATAAATATAATTATTTCCTGGTAAGATGGAAGAATCAAATAAAAATGCAAGTAAGTCATCTTAACACAGTGCGTTAAATTGAGTTGGTAACCCTAACAATGAGCTTCTGTGATAATGATGAGGAGAAGGCTGAGGAGGAGGATAATGAAGGTGATCTTGATTGTTATAAAACCCAACAGGGGTCAGCAGCCCAAGGCTAACTAACATTTATATTGGCAATATATGCCTCTCTTCCTGTTGGGTTACCTTTTACACAAACACATTTATTCAAGCTTTATGCAACCCAAGTTTAGCCATATTAGTAGAGTTGAAATAGTTTTCATTCCAGAGCAATAATATTTAGTTCTAGAATACTACACAGTATGATTTATTTTGTTTTTAATTTTTTAAAAGATATTTAAATATATAAAGAAATATATGTGTGTCACATCATATTTTTTTCAAACACTGGAAATAATAAACAGAAAAACAAAGCAATGATTATCTCTAGGAGCAATGTAGGGAGATATCATGAAGAGAAAAAACATAGGTAGGATGAATTACTTTTGGGTTCAGTGTCAGTCTTGTACAGTGACAGTAAGTAACTTTTCCAAAGCCATACAGTTAGCAAATTGAGTGCACCTGTTATAAATGCAGATTTTTTTCAATAGATGGAATTACACATATGTTGATATATATGTGATTTGATAAGTATGCTATTTTGTTGTATTGACAACAAGCTTCAAAACTTCATATGTCAAATTTGCTGAAGGTGTTAACATCATAGATATTTGTATGCTTAAAAAATATCAAATTTTGTGCCAAAAAAAAGAGCATTTGCGGGAAGTTTTAATTCATTACTTTATTTTGAAGAAAAGTGCTGCTGAAAGTTATCATATACTTTGGGAAGCTTATGGCAAACATGCTCCATTTCAAGATACCTGAAAATGTTCATTTAAATGCTTTAAAAGTGATGATTTCGATGTGAAAGACAAAGAATGTTCAGGTCAACTGAAAAGTTTGAAGATCAACAATTACAAGCATTATTGGATGAAGATGAATATCAAACTCAAGATGCTCAGCAAACAATTTCTGATCGTTTACAAGCAATGGGAAAGATTTTAAAGGAAGGAAAATAGGTGCCATATTAACTGAATGAAAGACAAATGGAAAACCAAAAAGTCATCAGTAAAATGCTGCTTCAATGGCACGAAAGAAAGTCTTTTTGCATTGAATTTTGACTGGTGATGAAAAGTGGATTTATTTTGAGAATCCCAAATGCACAAAATCATGAGTTGATCCAGGGCAACCATCAACCTCGACTGCAAGGCCAAATCGCTTCAGAAAGTGGACAATGCTCTGCATTTGGTGGCATCAGGAAGGTATGGTGTGGTATATTATGATCTTCTAAAACCAGATGAAACCATTAACAATGATCCACACCAACAACAAATAATCAATTTGAACCATGCTTTGATCGTGAAATGACCAGAATGTGCCAGGAGACACGGCAAAGTAATTTTGCTTTATGATGATGCACCATCACACACTTCAAAACCAGTTAAAGACAGATTGAAAGATCTTGCCTGAGAAGTATTAACCCATCTGCTGTATTCACCAGACCTTGCACCTTCAGATTATTACTTGTTCTGATTGATGGCAGATGCATTTTCTGAGCAGCACTTCAAAACATACAAAAAAGTAGAAAATTTGGTCTCTGCATGGTTTGCCTCAAAACAAGAAAAGTTCTATTGAAATGGTATCCACAAATTATCTGAAAGATGGAGGGAAATGGATAGCTAGCGGTGGAAATTACTTTGAATAAAACACTTTTGATGTTTTTCTTGAAATTATCGTGTTTTTCTTTGATTAGAAAACCCACATTATTAACCAGTACACCTGGTATTATATCATTAAATACATACATACATAGATAATGTTCTATGTATTTTAATGTTGATAGTGGGTAACCAATTAAGAATTTTAATTCGTCCAATGATTCAGATCCTGAATACTAAAGTAAAAAATTACAGTGTCAGATCAATCTTAACATTTTATCTTTTTTTTTAATCCTCACGAGAGGATATATTTTTCATTGATTCTGAAGATAGAGGAAGAGAAAGGAGAGAGAGACAGAGAGAAAGAAAGAACATCAATATGATAGAGAAACATCAATCAGCTGCCTTACACTTGCACCCCAAATAGGAACCAAACTCACAGCCTAGGTATGTGTCCTAACTGGGAATCAAATCCATGACCCTTCAGTGCACAGGATGATGCTTTACCACTGTGCAACACAGGCCAGGAAATACAATTTTAAAGAATCTATTACTTGTAAGGCATAAGTTAAAAGATATATATTTATAGAGAACATTAGTATTTAGCAATCAAAACTATTCTCAAAAAACTTGACATTTATTCCCTGGCACACCTCTGCCTAATGCAATGATATTGACTCCTTTCATTCATCTCAGTGATGTTATAACAGGGAGTTTACTTCCATAGAGTCAGGTGGGCTCAAACATTGCTAAGAAATTTGCCCATGCAGAAAGAAATAATTATGTGAATGCTGAGATTCAAAATTTTCATTTCTAAAATTCTAGAGACACAATATTTACTCATTGGGCATAGCATTCTTTAGCTTAGGCTCTCTTAAATTTAGAGGTTTCATAAATTAGATCCACCATAAAGCAGCTACTGAAACAGAAATCTGTGAGTTAATATTTGTCAAGTGCTTAGAAGTATGCTTGACAAATAGTAAATGCTATATATGTGCTTATTAAATAAATAAATCTCTTTGGAAATTATGACTGCCTTTCCAGCAAACTGTTTTTCAACTCTTCAGAATTCTCTGATTCATTTGCTCTGAGAACAATTTGCCAAAGGAAAATGAGGACAGCTTCTCTCCTGCACTTGGTTGAGCAAGTTAGTAATGCTTTTATGAACCCTGCATTTTCATGTCCAATATGTCATATCAGTGACAAGATTCCACCTTATAAAGTTCTAGGAAATCCAGCAAATTTGGACATTTGCAGCTTTTAGATTCCAGAATGTTCTCCTCTTAAGGCTTAGCTCATTTAACCCTTTCAAAAAATGTTTACAACACATATGCTGAGCTATTTCACACATCATATCTAATAAAAGAGTAATATGCAAATTGACCATACCTCTGCTACCCCACAAGCCACGCCCACCAGCCAATCAGGAGCAAGTATGCAAATTAACCCAACAAAGATGGTTGCGGCCATGGCGAGAGCAGGAGGCTTGGGTTTCCCCAGCAATGAAGGAAGCCAAGCTTTCCACCTGCCATAGCGGGCCCAGTAGTCTACTCAAGGCTACAAAGTTTCAATTATAGAAGATAAATAAATCTCAGATATCATGGCCTCTGTTTGGGTCACTGGGGGGGGCGTGGTCAGCCCACAAACTACCACAGCCCCCACCACGCCCCCCCAAAAAAGCCCACCCTGATTCAGGACACCCTTCAGGGCAAACCAGCAGGCCCCCGCCCATTTACCAAGCCTCTATCCTATCTAATCCTATCTAATTATTATTAGATTGTCACTTCAACATACAAGATGGTTGCCTCCATGTGGTCAAAGATGACTGTCCCCATGTGGACACAAGATGGCCACCACAAGATGGCCAGCAGGGGAGGGCAGTTGAGAAGGACCAGGTCTGCAAGGGAGGACAGTTAGGGGTGACCAGACCTGCAGGGGAGGGCAGTCAGGGTCAAACAGGCTGGCAGGGGAGCAGTTAGGCATCAATCAGACTTTCCTAATCAGTGATCAGGCTGGCAGAATGGAGTGATTGGGGCAATCAGGAAGGCAGGTAGGAGAGCAGTTGGGAACCAACAATGCTAGATTGTGCGAGAGATGTCTGACTACCCGATTGGGCCCTATCCCAGGTAGGATCGGGCCTAAATGGGCAGTCGGACATCCCTCAAAAGGTCCTGGATTGGAGAAGGTGCAGCCTGGTCTGAGGGACACACCCACCCATGTACCAATTTCATGCACCGGGCCTCTAGTTAAAATATATTAAACATAGGTATTTTGCTTTTCAGAGAACAGTTAACTTCCACCTCAACATGCATTCTATGTTGCCCTTTATGCAGTAACAATCTGATTTTGGATAGGATTGACCCACCTCAAGTTTCAAAATGTATCCCAATTGGCTAAAGTCATTTTTAGAAAAAAATCTCATACCTCTTGCCAGAGTGATTGAGTTAGGAGAGGTGAAAATAGAGGATATGGGAAACTATGCTCTTCCCATCCCTGACGCAAACATAGAAGTACATATTCTGAGTTCTTGCTGATGACCATCAGGAACCCAATTCTCAGGGAGGGTAAAGCAAAGAGAATTGCAGAGAAAGGATTCTGGACCACTTTTTAACGATGCCCAAAGACTGCTTCATAAACCTTATTTGTTAATTAGTTTGACTGGAAGCATTGTAGCATTCAGATTTTTAACAGATAGGTGGAACTGGCTGAACTGGGTAATAAATGACAATGATGAGGGCTCTTCTATTCATGACTGGGGAATTCGTTAATTCTTTTTCTTTTAATTATCTTTATTATTGAAAGTATTATAGATGTCCCCCGTTTTTCCCCATTGACTTACTCCACCCAAATCCAGCCCCCTTTTCAAGCCTTCTTATTTAGATGATTCTAAAATGAAATGTCAAGTAATAAAAGGAAAAATGTATACAAAGCAATATCATACATGTTTCTAGAGATTTTCTTCATTGCATCATTCAATGATTCTGACTTGCCAAAATGAGAAGAAATAAAATAGTAGATATTCATCAGTAAAATCTTCAAACAACCCTTTCTGATGTCAGTAAAATCTTTATTAATACCTCTGTTTTCTTGCTGAAAGGAAATACAAATTTCTTACTATCAAAAGAGTAGGTTTCTTTGATTTATGTGCACCAGTCAATTATTTTAAAAACTAGAGGCCTTAGTGGCTGCCGGCTGCTGGCTGCAGGCTGGAGCCTCCCTCCCTTTACCCAGCCGATGGCAGCCACTGCCAGCCAGGGTCTCCCTTCCTTTCCTTGGCTGGCTCTACCCGCTGGTCAAACTCTGGAGAACTCTCAGTCAAGGGACAATTTGCATACTCCTCTTTCATTATATAGGATTTTATTCCAGTACCGGGTTGGTGATATTCCCACATCACAGGTATTCTAAACTTAATAGAGCAATATTTTTGCCCCTGCCTCAGTAAAACTGTTCCACTAATGAGGATACACTGAAATTCAGAAAGCTAAATAATTTGCATAAAACCATGATAGAAGTGGCAGAGCAATGATAAAAGTCAAAACTCTAGTTCCTTCATCCAGTGCTCATCTGAATACACCATGAAAATTGATTAGAAGAGCATCGTGTCAGCAATAGCTGTGTAACAAACCATCCCAAAATCCAGTGTCTTAAAATACAGTGGTACCTCGAGATACGAGTGCCCTAACATGAGATTTTTGAGATACAAGCCATCGAGCGAGCGATTTTTGCTTTGACATACGAGCAACATTTGAGATAGGAGGAATCACGCGGATCAGCCGGCTGCACATGACCCACCAGTTTACCGCAACTCGAGCGTCTCATAGTTTCCCATGCCTCAAGGTTATGGAACGAATTAAACTTGTATCTCAAGATACCACTGTAGTTTATTCTTATAAGTCTGTGGGTTAGCTGGCCTGCCTCGACTCCAGGCTGAAGATCTATGGGTTTGCTTCACTTGGCTCTCACCTTCCTTGGATCACAGGCTCACTAGAAAACGTTCTGATGGAGATGGCAGGGGTGCAAAACAGGTCATCCGACTGCACGGGTATATTTAAATCCCTTCTTGGTGTTGCAATGTGCTAACTTCCCATTAGCCAAGAGAAGTCACATGGCTACACCCAAAGTCAAGGAAAGGGATTGGCAAAGTTACTAGCAAAGGGCAAAAAATGAAGACCAATACTTCAATCTACTACAAATGTAAACAAACTGAGACACATTAAGTAAAAATTATGCTTCCTATAGTAAAATCAATAAGACATAAATGAGGTTTGTTACGAAGAGAAAAGCATTCCTCATAACTGCAGTGCCCTGGGTAATGAGCTCAAAGCGAATGCCTCATCAGAATCAAGTTCATCTATTTAGCTTGAGATGAGGATTAATGCTATAAATTTCTCATTAAATATTGAATCACAGCTCTCTCATCTGGATAAATTAGTCTAGATATTACTTATTCAAGGAAACTCCATCTCGGCTCTAATTTGAAAGGTACAGATGTGAGTACAAACTTGTCTATAAATGGAAGGCTTTTCTAAGGACAAGCAAAAGGTCCTTTTCTCCAATCTGCAGTCAGATTGCAGGTGAATTTCAAGATCATTTTTTCAGCTCCACCGAATTTACTTTGGGCCAGAAATAAAACTGTACTTGTTTTGCCCACATTTCCAAAGCGCCACCAGTTTCTGATACTCTCAGTAGTATCCGTGTTCGGGAAGTTATGAGTTTGTGAGAAGACTATTCAAAGAACAGCTGACCAGCTGCCAAATAAGTTTGGTAAGTGAAAACAGAGGGGAGTTAAGGAAAGCAGGGGTGGCAGGGATGTATGTTAAGGTCATATGTAACACAGAAAGCCACATCAGAATTTGAAAGCAGCAGGAGCAACAGACAGACCAGCAGCAGGGTGTGGTGTTCTAAGCGGATCTCCACCAAAGCAGCAGATTCTAAAAGTGGTGCCTATTGCCACTGATCAATGGAAATCCCCACCAGGAGTCTATATGGAAAGAAACAATGATAATTTATTATCTTCTCACCATGGACAAGTAGAATAGATTGCAAATTATATGGCAAAGTAGAATCTGAGTTCCAGTCTAAATGCTACTATAGAAACAAGTTCTAGCCCCCACTACTCCACCAGCTGTGAGGATTTTTGCAAACCACATCGGTTAACCTACATTAACCTCAGTTTTCTCATCTGTAAAATGGGGAACTTTAAAAATACTTATTCCTGCCCTACCTGGTTTGGCTCAGTAGATAGAGCCTCGGCCTGTGGACTAAAAGGTCCCAGGTTCGATTCCAGTCAAGGGCATGTACCTTGGTTGAGGACACATCCACCGTAGGAGGTGTGCAGGTGGCAGCTGATCGATGTCTCTCTCTCATCGATGTTTCTAACTCTCTCTCTCTCTCCCTTCCTCTCTGTAAAAAATGCAGCAAAAGAGACTTGCTGTGTGTGAACAGTAGTTACGTTCCAACACACGCAGAACTTCACAAAGGGTGAGGTTGAGGGGCAACATGGTGTCAGATTTTCCATCCGTAAGTAACTACATACATCGCCATCAGCAATTGAAAGACAGGCATGAAGCTCTGTGTCCCCGGCATTTGGACAAAACTCCCATCTCTCCTGTGGTGAATCAGAGACTGATGGGCAAATGCCTGGGGCCCCCAGCCATTTCCTCTATTCCTCCCAAATGGATGGGAGCCCATCATACTTCCCTTGCAGAGCATTTACCACCGTGACTAACACTTGACTGGACATTCTCCTCTCCTTCAGATTGTGGGGGTGAGGGTGGTGAGGTGCTTTTGACAAAACACATCAAGACAAACCCATGCAAATGAATGCACTTCCTCAAAGGGCAGTGGTTCTCAACCTGTGGGTCGCGACCCCTTTGGGGTTAAATGACACTTTCACAGGGGTCAACTAAGACCATCGGAAAACACAGGTATTTACATTATAATTCATAACAATAGCAAAATTACAGTTATGAAGTATGGTTGGGGGTCACCACAACATGAGGAACTCTATTAAAGGGTCGAGGCATTAGAAAGGTTGAGAACCATTGTCAAAGGGCATGCCCGTTCCTTAACAATACCAGCTCCTCTGAAGCTATTCTTGGGGATGCAGTTGCAAGGCCAATTTATTAACTACATTAAAAATACTCTTGTCACTTTATACTGTACTTTATATTTGAAAAAATATTTGATTACCCAGCTTAATGAGCCATCTAGGTTTAGCAGGTCTCACCATGAAACACTTTGGAATTTTTCCAAAAGCCCAATGACCCACAAAGCTTTACAACCATGAGAAATGTTTCCACCCTGTGCCACAAGCTTAGGAGGACACACTTAAAGGAGAAGTTTCAAGGATGTTTCCATCAGTGACAACATAAATTGTGACAAGTTTGCAGTTGAACATTTTAAAGGTGCCGATACTCAGAAAGTATAACCTGTGGCTTGTATATTACGCTTGCTTATTATTTTTATTTAGCCAGTGTTCATATTATTTACTCATCTGTATCACACTTTTCTTCAAAAAGGCCATCAAAGGGTTTATAGGAGACATAAAACACAAGAAATGGCAGAAATTAAAAGTGAAGTGAGCCGAGATAGGTTTGGCTCAGTGGATAGAGCGTTGGCTTGCGGACTGAAGGGTCCCAGGTTCGATTCCGGTCAGGGGCATGTACCTTGCTTGCGGGCACATCTCCACTGTGGGGTGTGCAGGAGGCGGCTGATCGATGTCTCTCTCTCATCGATGTTTCTGACTTTCTGTCTCTCTCAATTCTTTTCTATAAAAAATCAATAAAATATATATATTTTTTAAAAAGTGAAGTGAAATATCTGTAAAAAGAAAAACACATGAGAGATATAAACAAAGAACAGAAATGGAGTTTCAAGTGCACATGGATTGTCGAGTGAACTTGCGGCCCACCATGTGGCGGGCGGCCAACGGCAAAGGGAAAGCCAGGCCCGTTACACAATTCACAATATCCACAGGAGAGGAAACACATGAACTGCTCAGGAAGAACTGCGTAACTTACAGCGCTTCCTTTTTCCCATTAGCCCACTGGCAGGGCCGGTCAAACTTCTCAGAAAATCATGCTGAATCAATGCTATCACAAGTGATAAAGAGAATAAGTCTCCAAATTCTGATCCATGTTGAGTTACTCTATGGAATATGGCAGCAATACTGATAGTTTTAAAAAAATTGAGGCATGTATATAACAAGACATATGCGTTTATCAAAGTAAGATTGCCTTTATCAATATAAAATAAGACCTATCATAGAATAATATTAATTCCTCCAAGAAAAAAACAGTTGCTTCCTAAAATTATTTCATTAGGTCATTGTCAGGTGGGATGAGAATGTAATATATAATTAAAATTTAAGGAGTATGAGCCCAAAATATCTTCCATAGAATCATTGATATAGCTCTTCCTTAAGGAACATATTTTGATTTTTTTTGGTGATTGCACTATCTTATC
>PVJN01014682.1:0-46007 GCA_004026805.1 Lasiurus borealis | reverse complement strand
ATCGAAGCCAAGCAGAGGAAAGGAAAAGGGGCTGTGGGAGCGTACGGCTCCGAGCGGACCACGCAGTCCCTGCAGGACTTCCCGGTGGTGGACTCCGAAGAGGAAGCAGAAGAGGTAACCGGAAGTGGGTGGCGGGGTCTGTGTCATTTGTGTGTGTGTGTTCATTCATTCACTCACTGTCAGTCCTCAGGTGATTGCCCAAGTTGCAGGCAGGCTGGAGGGCGGGTGCAGTCCGTGAACAGTCATCTGCACGGGTTAGAAAGAGCAGTGCCTGCTAAGTGCCGAGGCAGAAGAGAAGGTGGGGCCGGGGAGGTGGTGGGCTTGACATTCTTGTAGTAAGTGGGGTGTCAGGGCAGACCTCTTAGGAAGAAGAATTTCAGGTCACGCCTGGCAGAAGAGTGGGCCTCAGCCGCAGGGAGAGTCAGGAGGCCGGAGCGGCTCTGAGCCTGACAGTGGAGAGAGCTTGGGAGGCCGCAGGATGGAGCATATGGGGCAGGCAGGGAGGCGTGCATGGCGGTGGGAGGCCCACCCCGACCATCTCGGGGCCACTTCAGGTGCTGGGTCTCACCCCTCGTGCTGCGGGCCACCTGCCGTCGGCTGGTATGGCTTTGCCTGTGACAGGGGCCGGCTCCCTTGATGGACGAGTTACTTTTCCTCCTGCATGTACGGGGAAGCAGGGCCTCCTTTTCCGGAGGAAGGAGGCCTTTGAGAGCGAGCTGCCCGCTGAGTCAGGAGGCGCAGACTTGGCAGCCAGCAGGTGCCGGGCTGCAGCAGCAGTGATGTGGGTGAGCCCGGGGTGGGCGCTGAGGCAGACAGGCCAGCGCAAGCCCATGGCGAGGGTAGTGTCTGCTCGGCTCCAGGCGGTTATTGTACAGAACGTGGGCTTGGTGTTGCCTGATCTTTCTGGTTTCCCAAAGTAGAAGTCCAGATGATTCTTTTCTTTTTGAGAAAAAAATAACTCTTTTTTTAAAAAAAAATATTTTTATTGATTTCAGGGAGGAAGGAGGAGAGAGAGAAACATCAATGATGAGAGAGAATCGTGGATTGGCTGCCTCCTGTACACCCCACTCTGGGGATGGAGCCCCCAACCCAGGCATGTGCCCTGACCAGGAGTTAGACCTACACCTCCTGGTTCACAGGTTGATGCTCAATCACTGAGCCACTCGGGCCGGCTGTAAGTCTTAAACTAACACAGTGAGAAAAACAAGTGACAAACACAAACCCCGCTGCTGGGGGCTGGACTCCCCGACCCTCAGACCCAGCTCCGCCCCGTCTGTAGCCTCCCTCCAGGAGCCCCGCAGACCCTGCTGATCCCTCTGCTGAGACGGGGGGCCAGCCGCTGGCTGCCCTTTCAGTGAGAACCCGCTCTGTGTGCTTAAATCCTTGGCGCTGTATTTCTACGTTTTCCATGAGGCAAACGTAGAACCAGCAGAGCCTGCCATCCTGGACGATTGGGAAATGTCTTTGTCTTTATTTTTGTTCCTCTTTCCAATCATGTACCTGCCTTCTGAACCCCGTTATCTGTAAGAGGGGAGCAGGTGCCGAGTATCATTAGGTGGTTTAGTGTCACACGGGCAGTCCTAGCATGACCTTGGGAAGATGGCAGGGAGCGGCCAGTGAATGTCCGCTGGTGGTTCGCAGCCCCCACCTGCCACAGAAGGGGGCCGTGTGTGACGGGCTGTACCCCTCGTCAGGAGTTCCAGAAGGAGCTGAGCCAGTGGAGGAAGGACCCCAGCGGGAGCAAGAAGAAGCCCAAGTACTCCTACAAGACGGTGGAGGAGCTGAAGGCCAAGGGCAGGACCAGCAAGAAGCTCACCGCTCCCCAGAAGGAGCTTTCCCAGGTCAAGGTACGTGGGCCTCGCCACCAGCCAGGAGGGGACGCAGGGGACAAACAGAGCGTCACAGTCGGAGGCCTCACCTGGCAGCTAAGGCCCCTTCGGGGCTTGGGCTCCCCCCTTTCCCCCCGAGTCCTGCTTTTCTCGCTTGATAGCAGCCCGTTCCCTCCCCTTGTGCTCACACGGGCAGTAAGTCACCCGGTTCCTGCCGTGTGCGGCCTCCTCACGGCACCCGTGTGTGAGCCGCACCCGCCTGCCAGAAGCTCACGGCCACGGAGGTTTAGGCTCCTGTGGGAGTCTCCTCGCTGCACGCACAGTCTGTCCAGAGAGGGCCGTGCGGTGTCTGGTCCCCTGGTTGCTAGATCTTCATCTTTTCCCAGCGTGGTGTGGCTCGGCTTTTAGGCTGGTCTGGGCCTAAAGCCGTGTCTTTGTTGCATTTTTAAGGGCAGATTCTCAGAAGTACAACCCACTGGGTAAAGAACAGGCCGGTCTTTAAGGCTCTTAACACTGGAAGGTTCAGGTTAGGGGTGCAGGACAGTCCTCGGGCAGAGCAGCCCTGAATGTGTCCTTCTAAGAACAGATTACATTTATTTTTTAAAATGTATTTTATTGATTTTTTACAGAGAGGAGGGGAGAGAATAGAAAGCTAGAAACATCAATGAGAGAGAGACATCGATCAGCTGCCTCCTGCACACCTCCTACTGGAGATGTGCTCGCAACCAAGGCACATGCCCTTGACCAGAATTGAACCTGGGACGCTCTATCCCCTGAGCCAAACCGGTCCGACAACATATTACATTTTGCACACTTTCCCCCGCAGCTATCATTGGCAAGGGCCCCCACAGCTGTGCTCAGTAGCAGGTTCTAGGTTTTTCCCCTCACAGCCTGTCTGCCCGGCCTCGTGTCCGTCTCGCAGGCAGCAGTGGCGCGTGCTCACCTGTCCCTCTGTCCTCTCCTAGGTCATAGACATGACGGGCCGGGAGCAGAAGGTCTACTACAGCTACAGCCAGATCAGCCACAAGCACAACATCCCCGACGACGGGCTGCCGCCGGCGCAGCCGCTGCCCCTGTCCGGCAAGGAGGCCAAGGCGCCGGGCTTCGCGCTGCCCGAGCTGGAGCACAACCTGCAGCTGCTCATCGACCTCACGGAGCAGGAGATCATCCAGAACGACCGGCAGCTGCAGTACGAGCGCGACATGGTGGTGAACCTGTCGCACGAGCTGGAGAAGATGTCCGAGGTGCTGGACCACGAGGAGCGCGTCATCTCCAACCTCAGCAAAGTGCTGGAGCTGGTGGAGGAGTGCGAGCGGCGCATGCAGCCCGGCTGCAGCCACCCGCTCACGCTGGACGAGTGCGCCCGCGTCTTCGAGACCCTGCAGGACAAGTACTACGAGGAGTACCGCATGTCCGACCGCGTGGACCTGGCCGTGGCCATCGTCTACCCGCTCATGAAGGAGTACTTCAAGGAGTGGGACCCCCTCAAGGTGAGTAGTTGGGGAAGTCGGCCCCGCCGCTGCCGGGGCTCTCAGCTTGTCCGGGGGGTGAGGGGGCGGCCAGAGGCGGCCTCTCACTGCTCCCCTCCCCTCAGGACTGCACGTACGGCACCGAGATCATCTCCAAGTGGAAGAGCCTCCTGGAGAACGACCAGCTCCTGTCGCACGGCAGCCAGGACCTGTCGGCGGACGCCTTTCACCGGTGAGCGGGCAGGGGCCCGGGCTGCTACCTGCCCGGGGAGCATGGGGAACATGGGGGGCGCAGAAGCAGGCCTTCTGCCCGTGCCGGCACTGCTGGGGGTTTCAGTCCTCATTCACTACTTCACCCGACACTTGTCAAGTGTCTGCTGAGGGTCATGCCTGTGCCAGGCTGACCCTGGGAGTAAAGCAGCCAGCCTCACTGTTCCTATGGTAACTGGAAAAGGCAGAGTGGATAAGGCGTGAACACATAGCCCAGTGGCAGAGAATAACGGAGGTGTATACCTCTCTGGGGGAGGTTTGAGGCAGAGGGCTCAGGCGGACATTTAACCTGTAACCAAAGGGTGAGAGGTGTCTGCTGTGCAGACTTCTGGGTGGAAAAGCACACAACACCTTGCGAGGGGCCGTGTGTGGGGGCCGTGAGCCCATTTGACCCCGCAGCAACCCTGCCAGCAGGTGCTGCCTCATAAGGGCCCGAGGCTGGTGGGCAGCCAGGAAAGGTGGTGGTAGGCGCAGGCGTGGCCTGGCCTGGTGGTTCTCTGCCCGGATGTCTATTGCCGCTGCCTCTCTTCCTCTAGAGAGGCGGGGGTGGTGCCCCTAGCAGCCGCCCCTTCTTCCCCCCGCAGGCTGATATGGGAGGTCTGGATGCCCTTTGTTCGGAACATCGTCACGCAGTGGCAGCCACGGAACTGCGAGCCCATGGTGGACTTCCTGGACAGCTGGGTGCACATCATCCCCGTGTGGGTGCTGGACAACATCCTGGACCAGCTCATCTTCCCCAAGCTGCAGAAGGAGGTAGGCCCAGCCCGGGAAAGCCCTCCTGGGAACCAGTGCTGCTAGAACCCAGTTAACGGACTGTCCGCACAGCCACCCCGTAACCCAGCCGTGTAGCAGCACGTCTCCCCACAGCCCCGTTAACGGGACTCATTAACTGGGTTTCTTAAAGCTCAAGCTGCCATTCCCGCGGTGTAACACAAGTGCTTAGAGCATCTACTTTTATTTGGCTGCCTTTGTACCAAACGTGTCCTCCACAAGAGACCCTGTGCCCACACACAGGCAAGGGGCTGGGCCGTGGCCGAGAGAGCACCTGGCGTCCCTGCCATCAGCCACACAGGGCATCGTTTGACGCCCCCCTGTCCCCCTCCTGCAGGTGGAGAACTGGAACCCGCTCACGGACACGGTGCCCATCCACTCCTGGATCCACCCGTGGCTCCCGCTCATGCAGGCGCGCCTGGAGCCGCTGTACTCGCCGATCCGCAGCAAGCTGGCCAACGCCCTGCAGAAGTGGCACCCCAGCGACTCCTCGGCCAAGCTCATCCTCCAGCCCTGGAAAGACGTCTTCACCCCGGGCTCCTGGGAGGCCTTCATGGTCAAGAACATCGTGCCCAAGCTGGGTAAGCACATGGCCTTGGAGCCGCATCAGCACATGACACTTCTCACCATAAAAGAGGTGCCGCCTCTGGGCACTGAGGGCCAAACATAACGGAACCCGGGGCCCTTCAGGCTGTGCTGGCCATGGCAGCCTGGTCTCGGCTTCTGGCCACAGGACAGCCACCGGGGCCTGCGCTTTCATGGGATTTGACTGTGGGTTGGAGGGAAGGGGCCTTTACAGGCAGACTAACACTAGCCCCTCGGGTGAAGCCTCTCGGCACTGGTGGCTGTGCCTTAGCGCCCGGCTTTCCCTTCCAGGCATGTGCCTCGGGGAGCTGGTCATCAACCCGCACCAGCAGCACATGGATGCCTTCTACTGGGTCATCGACTGGGAGGGGATGCTCTCCGTCTCCAGCCTGGTGGGGCTTCTGGAAAAGCACTTCTTCCCCAAGTGGCTGCAGGTACCTGCTTTGGCTTTGCTGGGGTGGGGGAGCAGGGAGGTTCACGGAATTCTTGGGGGGCAGTGCTGTGACTACATAAGAGAAATGAGCTTCGTGACCAGGTAGGAACGGGTGAAGCAATAACAGTGACAGCCACTTACTTACTGCCGTGTGCCAGAGGCCCGGCGCCCTTTATTGCATTATTTGTACACACAGGAGGCCCGAGCTTTCGAGCTGCCTCCAGTCCACTCCCGAGGGCCTGCTGTCAGCCCCATAAGCGGCGCCAGCTTGCAGGACCGGGGTTGGGACAAAGCAAGGCCCCTTCAGATGTTTTGCTCCACTTGGTGCCACTTTGGATGCAAGTTTCTCAGTTGTTCTTTCTGGCAGGTGCTGTGCTCCTGGCTCAGCAACAGCCCCAACTACGAGGAGATTACCAAGTGGTACCTGGGCTGGAAGTCCATGTTCTCAGACCAGGTGCTGGCACACCCCTCCATCAAGGACAAGTTCAACGAAGCGCTGGACATCATGAACAGGGCGGTGTCCTCCAACGTGGGTGAGTGGCCATCCTGGCGCTGCGCTCCGTGTTCTGCACACAAACACACAACCAGAGTCTTCAGACCCCGTGGGCAGCAGACCCCACTCTTAGTCACCAGCTCTCCTGCGACAGCGTCTCCCTGAACGGAGGCAGGCTTCAGCAGGACTCACACTGGTCACCCCTGAGCCTCCCCCATAACCACTGTGCTGTGCCTTTTAAGGTTCACTCTGCGCCTGCTCAGCCAGCGCTGGGTGCTACTCAAGTGTAAGCTCCCACGGCAGAGTCAGGCCAGCGGCTGCCGACCTTGTGGAGCACTGGTGGCGACCGCTGTCTTACACCACATTCCTTACCTGAAAACAGCGACAACACCCACCTTGTAGGTGTGACTAAAAACCTAGAGTTTGTTGGGAGTGGTGCTCGGTAGGTGTCTGCTGTGCCAGAAGGGGGCAGCTGACTGCTCACTTAATATCTGTTCCCCTGTAGCTCAGGTTGAGGGGAGCCCCTCAGCCAATGCTCACTTATTCTAACCTGTCTCCCCAACAAGATCAGCAAGCAAAGAGCTACTTCAGGGTCACACCGCTTAGGAGCGGCAGCTGTGACCCGTGAGGAGAGATTTCAAGCTTAGTTACTTGCACTTCTCTCTCTCCGCTTGGCAAGACCCCCGGAGGCCCTCCATTTCACACTCTTGACCCTGCCTCCAGCCTCCTGGCCCCGGGCTCCTAGAACTGCTCCCCAGCTGTACCCCTCCCTTAGCAGTGGGCGCTGTGGTCCTGTATTACCCTCACCACGTGTTTCAGCGCCCACACACATTAGAAGTTCTTCCAGGGCCAGAGGCCTGGATGGGTATGGTAGACAGAGAACTAGTGCAGCCTGTTTTCAGGGTCCTGCCTGCTGCCTCGGGGGTAGTGTGGAGTGAAGACTCCCAGGTAAGAAGGGACAGGATCTGGCCACTAGGATTTGGCCAGAAACCTCCAGCCCATTTCTTACTTGGCTGCAGCCACTTCTTTGAGTGTTTGTGTCTTTGAGGCACACCGCCCCTCGAGTAAACACGTAGGTTTACAGAGATGACGCCTGGGTACATCTGGATGTCAGCCCAGACCCTGTGCGTGTGTGACACCTCTCCTCACCCTGCTCTGTCTCCCAGGTGCCTACATGCAGCCCGGAGCCCGGGAAAACATCGCCTACCTCACCCACACGGAGCGGAGGAAGGACTTCCAGTACGAGGCCATGCAGGAGCGGCGGGAGGCCGAGAACATGGCCCAGCGGGGCATCGGCGTGGCCGCCAGCTCGGTGCCCATGAACTTTAAGGACCTCATTGAGACCAAGGCCGAGGAGCACAACATCGTCTTCATGCCTGTCATCGGGAAGCGACACGAAGGGAAGCAGCTCTACACCTTCGGCCGCATCGTCATCTACATCGACCGGGGCGTGGTGTTCGTCCAGGGCGAGAAGACCTGGGTGCCCACCTCCCTCCAGAGCCTCATCGACATGGCCAAGTAGGCCCGGGCTCTGCACACATTTCTGACTAAATCTTTGCAACCGTCTTTAAAGAGTCACTTCTCTATCCGGTAGCTTCTCCCCACAGCCGGGCCCCCAAGAAGGCCGTGAGGTGTGTGTGATACCGTGTTTGAGAGAAGTGTGTAACTTAACTCTACGCTGAGTCCTTCTCCAGCGCACCTCCCTGTCCTGGCACTGCCAGCACTCCTGCGTCACCGCCCTGACTGGCAGCAGCTGAGGCACATGCCTGGCTCCTGATGATCTCGAGGTCCTCGCAGTCCCGGTACTCTGGCTCTGCCCGGGAGGCCCAGGTGTCGGGGGGGAGCTGCCTCAGCTTCCGCACTGGGAACCAGTGCACGGAGGTGTCGTTAAACACGTCCGAGTACCGCGCCGTCTGGGGAAGCGCCTGCTCCTCCAGGCCGCCTAGAACCTGAGCAGACAGTTCCCGCTGAAGCACGCGACCTCGGTGGCACAGGGAGCCCTGCGCCGCCTTCTGGAGCCTCCTGTCCCCCCACCCCAGCCCCTCGGTCAGACAGATACCTGTGCGACATAGGCATAGTTTTTCTGAAGAATCCTTGTCAACAACCTATAAATAAAGAGGTTTTTGGCGCACGATTAGGAGGTACGAGAGTGGTTTTATCCGGCTGAAGGCATACAGCAAGGCGAGGTAAACATGGTAAGAGTGTAAAACGGGATGTGGAGAAGGTTTTCTGCAGAAAATGAGTGTCCCAGTAACTGCGCCCACTTCAAGGGGGACAGGACAGCAGGCGCGGCATCGGGAACAGGAGGCATGTAGAGCCCAGTGGGTCTCCCCGTTAAAGTCCTGCCCGGCTAAGGGGAGGGAGGGGCTCCTGGAAGCCGCCTTCACTGGCTTCCCAGCTGGACTGAGGGCGCATCCTCCTCTGCCCTCCAGTTTCCCGGTCCTTCTCCGAGGACCGGCCTTGGAAACACGCTCTGCTTGCGGTCACTCGAGGACGGGCGGCCCCTCGGGCCTGACGGGTCGCAGCGTCCACGCTTACCTTTCCGCCAGGCCTCGGAAGCTGTTCCCGATGACGACCATCCGGGACAGGGCGTCCGCCGACCAGTTGCTCCACAGCAGGTTGTTGTAGAGGGCGGTGCCGCAGTGCGGCATGTAAAAGACCGTGCGCTCGCCCCCCACGCTGCGCTTCCCTTCCTGTCAAACAGGCCGCCTTAAACACCTTACACGTGAGGGAGGGTCAGGACAGACTAGCAAGCGGCTGAGGATTCTCACACACACACAAAACATGGCTACGAGGCGGTATTAACCATCCTGCAGTACGTGCATCACATTGTCAACTTAAAAATGCCATCAGCCCGTTATATCAACCCCACTCAGGACAGAACGAGCTGAGAGGAAAGCAATGGAGTCTGCAGTTAATGTGTGTCCCATGAACAGAGCTCTGGCTCAACGACACGGCCTCTTAGGTCCATGAAAGCAGGGGCGTGAGGGTGGCAGCAGTTACTGACCCCTCACCCCGTGCTGTCTGGTGGTCGCAGCCCTTGGCCTGTCCCCTAGCAAACTCCCGGCTGATCCTCAAATCCCAGCTCGAGACCCAGGAAGCTTTCTCCATCCCCCCAAAGAGAACGGTCTCCTTCCCCTCTCAGTTCCCGGCACGTGGCTCTGCCTACCTGTCTAATACCTCGTTTACATGTGTGCAGGTGCATGCCTGGCTGTGGCCCTGGGCTCCCTGAAGACAGGGACTGTCTGTCTGTCTGTCTGGGCCTCCCACAGCTCCCTGCCCAGCAGAGCAGGCACTTGGAAACGCCGATCTGGATTCAGTGGCCGTGTTTTAGCAGCTCGCCAACATGGCAAACGATTCCCTCTCAGCTGGGCCTAATGCCCACGGTAAGCACTGAGATGCAGCTTCTCAAAACAGGAATCCAATGACTGATCACAGTCCCCCAGACAATACAAAACGGAGCTCAGTCGTATTCGCCTCGAGTGGCTTCAGCCCTCTGCTTGTGAAGTTTCCCTTTTCCGGGCCTCAACAACTCTGGAATCCCAGCGATTTGAGGGGGGTTCCGGGGGGACAGTGGCTTCAGCCACAGGTGCTGTGGGAACGCTGACTACAGCTCCAAAGACGGGAGCCCTTCTGTCCCCTTTTATCGCCTCCCTGGGAACAGGGTAAAGTCCAACCAGAAACCCCCTGAGACTGGGTGTCCCTTTAATATTTCAATAGCAACACTGAGCACTTCTGGACACACACTCCTCAAAAATGTTATAAACCTGGCATTTCTGGTTCATGCCACTTGTGTAATTTACTTTTCTCCGATGGGCACAGCAGGCAAAACGTAACTGGGCACACACACAGGCACCAGGAAAGCAACACAAGAGGAAGAATTGTTTAAAAAAAAAACAACTCACATCTGCGGGTCAGAGCCTGGGGTCAGCGGGTCCGCAGCCCCCTAGCTCCACGCTCCCCTCTCCTGAGCCACTCACCTCGTTCTCACTGAGGACAGTCACCCCCAGGGTGGTAAGAACTGCAATTTCCACTTGGCTAAACAGAGGGTCATACACCCAGCAGTGACTTCTGGGAATCTGCGGGAGGAAGGAGCTATTTCCATCAAATGCCGAGTGCACGCGTGGGCAAGACCCACGGAGGGACAGCAAAGAGGAGTCCGAAATGTACCTGGCACTTTTCCAGAAAGAGCAGCAAAAACGCTAGCTGGCTTCTCGCTACCACGCAGGCGGCAAAGTTCCCGATGCCGTAACACACACACTTCCAACCGCAGGGCCCCGCCACCCGGGCCTCTCCCGGGGTGCAGCCAGGAGCCGCGCCCGAGCCACCTGGTGATGAGCCGAGGTGCAGGCTTCCCATGGCTTCCGAGAGAGTCCCCCCAGGCGCATCCCGCTGTTCCAGATGCTTCATAAGACACTGGCTGATGGTTTCTGAAAGAGCAGGCCCCGCCTACAATCAGAGTGACCCTGTGAACCCATCACCCCAGAGCGGCCCACAGGCCAGGGAGCGAGGAGCAGGCTGCCGCTCCACTGCCAACATCCGCACGTGCCGCGTGTCCACCGGGCCCACAGGCTGTCCAGGTCTCTGGACCCCCACGGCCAACAACCTCAGAGAAGCGTTCGAGAAGAAACCGTTTGCACTTACGGGCACAGTTTCTATCTAAAACACTAAGTAAACTCATTCTAGTTTAATAGGAGGTCCCTGGTAAGCTCAGGTTAGGCCTTGAAATTCCATTTTTTTTTTTTATTATAACGAAGAACAGAGGAGCAAAGCTCTTAATATCACACTCTAAATGGCTGAGAGTAGGAACATTCAATGTGTAAAAAAAAAGGGGGGGGGGGTGGATGGGGCTTAGCCAGTGTGTTCAGTGATTGGACATCAACTCATGAACCAAGAGGTCACTGGTTCGATTCCCAGCCAGGGACATGCTGGGGTTTCAGGCTTGATCCCCAGTAGGAGCCGTCCTGGAGGCAGCCTATGGATGATGTTTCTATTTCTCTCTCACCTCCTCTCTCTCTAAAGAGCAATAAAATCATTTTTTATAAAAAAGGTAGGCTGAGGCTTCTGGAGTCTAACAGAAAACACTCCCTTTGACCCTCACATGGAGGTGGGTGCTCTCGTCTCTCCTTCATGATACTGGTACTGAGTTCATCTGCACAAACCTCTATGCAAAACAAAACAAAACAAAACAAAAGCAACGAGCTAACAGCCCCGCAGGAAGGGAAGGCTGCGTGAAAAGCCGGCTCAGTCCTTGCTGGCGAAAGAAGTGGCAAAGCCTTTGGAAAACCACTGACACTGGGTATCAAGGTGGGCACTGCCTTTCACTGAGTAATTTCCTTTCCGGGACATATCCCAAGAAGAGTAACTTAAACTTGGTAACAGCTCGATGCACAAAGATTCTCAGTGCAAACTTATAATTAAAAAACAAATGAAACAAACAAACGTCCCTCGATAGAAATAACTACTGTAAGACTGCTGTCAAGTCCACTCCATGAACCAGTATTTATGTTCCCACACATGATGTTAGGAAGAGTATGACCCTGGCGGAGGAGAGGGGGGTCTGCACTGCACTCTCAGGGAAAAGAGCAGGATGCACCAATTCCAGCAACAATGACCATGACAGCTCGGTCACGGTCTCCTGTGTGGCAGGCAGGCACCATTCTAAGCACTTGAACAGCCTCACAATCACACTCCAGGATCTGCATTACCCATTTCACAGTAAAGCAGCTCAGGGTCAGAGTTAGTTAAGAGCCAGAAACACGCAGCTGGAGGGCGGAAGTCAGAATTAGAACCACGTGCACACCACGCTGTAAAGCAAACCGGCATCAAACGAGGGTGGGGTTCCTTCCTTAGCCCATATTCAGGCCCCGCCCACCCCACGACCCCCAGCCTCGGCGAGGAGGTACTCACCTTGCGCTGAACTCCAGAAATCAGAAGCACGCAGGTCCTCCCTGTGGAAAAAACCGGCGAGGTCATCCCCCATTCTCAGGCGGCCCTCACAGTGACCCCCCCTGTCCATAATCTGACGTGGGGACATGATGCAGACGCAGAGCCCACCTTGAGTGACAGGAGGAGGCCACACGGTGAACATGGTGGAGCCAGAGGACGTGCTGCTGGGGCTCAGGGAGAGCAGCACAGAGGGCTTCCTGGAGGAGGCCCCACACTGGGGATCGAGCCCGCAACCCGGGCATGTGCTCTGCCTGGGAATCAAACCCGGGACCCTTCAGTCTGCAGGCTGACACTACCCACTGAGCTAAACCAGCTAGAGCAGTGGTCAGCAAACTCATTAGTCAACAGAGCCAAATATCAACAGTCCAATGACTGAAATTCCTTTTGAGAGCCACATTTTTTAAACTTAAACTTCCTCTAACGCCACTTCTTCAAAATAGCCTCGCCCAGGCCGTGGTATTTTGTGGAAGAGCCACACTCAAGGGGCTAAAGAGCCGCATGTGGCTCGCGAGCTGCGGCTTGCCGACCACTGGGCTAGAGCATAACCAAATTTTTCTTATGTATTAACAATGTGCTTTTTCAGAGTAAGCATTAAATAAATATTTGGGGAAAAAGGAGAAGTCTCAAATAAACAACCTAACTTTACATCTCCAGAAACTACAAACATAAGGAAAAGCTAAACCGAAGTTAGTAAAGGAAGGAAATTTCAAAGATTAGATTCTAAATAAATGAAATACAGTACAGAGATATTAAAACACACCACAGAAATACAAAGTAGTCTCAAAAGAGACTACTACTAACAATTATATGCCAACAAATTGAACCAACTATAAGCAATGGACAAATTCGTAAAGTATACAACCATCCTAAACTGAATCGTGAAAAATTGGAAAATCTGAATAAACTGATCACTCGTAAGGACTTGCAACAGAAATCAAACACCTGGCAACAAACAAAATCCCAGGACCAGCTGGCCTCACTGGTGAAGTCTCCCAACACTCAAAGACTGAACACCTGTTCTTCTCAAGCCTTTTAAAATAAAAATAAAAATAAAAATAAACCATAAAAAACGAAGAGGAGTGCTTCCTAACTTATGAGGCCAGCGTTACCCTGATACTAGAACCAGGCAAGGCCAAAACACACACACACACACAGACACAATTACAGGCCAATATCTTTAAAGAGCATACTGTATTAGTATATGCAAAAATCCTAACTACTAGCAAATCAAGAACAATATATTAAAAGGATCACACACCATGATCAAGTGGAATTCATTCCAGTGATTGATGCAATGATTCAACATCTGAAAATCAATGAATTTGATACACCATGTTAATCAGACATAAATCATATGACAATCTCTATAGGTGCAGGAAAAAAACATATGACAAGATACAGCATGCAATTATGATAGAAAACTCAATAAAATGGCTATGGAAGTAACACATCGTAACATAATATGGCTCTATATGACAACCCCCACCCACCTAGCATTATACCCAATAAAGAAAAACTCCAAGTTTTTCCTCTAAGATAAAGAATAAGGCAAGGATGCCCAATGTTTTTCAACACAGTACTGACAGTCCTTGCAATGAGGCAAGAAAAAGAAATAAAAGACATTCAAATTGGAAAGGAGGGATTAAAATTATCACTATTTGCAGAGGACATGATACTTATATATATGAAATCCTAAAGACACCACCAAAATACTAATAAATTGATTCAGTAAAGTTGCAGGATACAAAAATATGTGAAAACAATGAAATATCAGAAAGAGAAGTGAAGAAAACAATTCCACTTGTAATTGCAATAAAAATAATAAAGTAACTAGAAATAACAAAGGAGGTAAAAAGGTCATGTACCCTGAAAACGGTAAGACACTGTTGAACGAAACTGAAGATGCAAAGAGATAAAAAGGTATTTCATGTTCATAGATTGGGAGAATTAACATTGTTAAAATGCCCATATTACCAAAAGCAATCTACAGATTCAAGCTAACCCTATCAAAATTCCAATGGCATTTTTCACAGAAACAGAACAAATCCTAAAAACTGCATGGAGCCACAAAATACACCAACAAAACAACAACAGAGCAATCCTGAGAAAAAGGTGCAAAGCAGAAGGTAGCACACTCTCCGATTTGAAACCAAACTACAAAGTTAGATCATCCAACAGTATGGTGTTGGCAGAAAAATAACACACAGACCAATGGAACAGAATTGAGAGCTAGAAATAAACCCACCCACATATAGGCACCACTTTATACCAAGGAGCCAAGAATATACAATGAAGAAAGGAAAGTCTTTTCAATAAATGCTGATGCTAAAACTGCACAACCATCTGCAAAAGAATGAAACGAGGCCACTATCTTATACCAGACACAAACATGCACTCAAAATGCACTAAAGATTTGAACGTAAGACCCCCCAAAAAATAAAATACATAGAAGACGGCATTGACACCAGTTTCTGGACACTGGTCCAAGGTCTTTTTGTGAATTTGACTCCAAAGGCAAAGTAAGTAAAAAAAATGAACAAACAAATGGGACTACATCAAACTAAAAAGCTTCTGCACGACAAAAATAAACAAAAAACCCACAAACCCATCCACCAAACAAAAAGGCAAGCAACAGACAGGAGAAGATATTTGCAAATTCTACTTCGGATAAGGGATTAATATCCGATATATATAAAGTCTTCATACAACTTAACAATAAAAATACAGAGTATCTGACAGAGGCAGTAAACCATCAAACAGACTGTCACATTACAGCGGGAAGGTTAGGGAGAGGTGGGGGAGATAAGAGATCAACCAAAGGACTTGTATGCATGCATGTAAGCATAACCAATGGACACAAGACACTGGGGGTTAGGGTATTCATGGGAGTAGGGGGGAGGCAATGGGAAGATATGTATACGTACATGTAATACATTAGTAAAAAAATAAAAAATAAGAATAAAGTATAAACCAAAAGAAAAAAAATACAGAGTATCTGAACAGACATTTCCCCAAAGACATACAAATGGCCAACAGGTACATGAAAAGATGCTCAACATCATTAGTCAAATGCAAATCAAAACCCCAATGAGACACCACCTCACAGCTTTGGAATAAGACAAGAAGTAACTAGTGTTAGCAAGGATATGGAGAAAAGGGAACCCACCCACACTGTTGGTGGGAACATAAACTGGAGCCCCGACAACATGCCACAGTACAGAGGTTTCTCAAACAATTAAAAGTAGAACTATCACACGATCCAGCAATTCCACTTCTGGGTGTTTATCCAAAGAAACCAAAAATACTCATTCAAAAAACCACCGGCACCCCGTGTCCACTGCAGCACTCCTTACAACAGCTAAAATCTGCAAACAACCTGGGTACGTGGCCCTCGATGGAAAAATGGATCAAGATGTGGCAAAATAAAAAACAAAATTTAAAAATGTGGCCATAAAAAAGAATAAAATCTTGCCATATGTGACAGCATGGATGTCCTTTGAGGGTAGTATGCTAAGTAAATGAGTCATACAGGGTAAAACATGCCTATGATTTCACATATACACAGAATCTAAAGCAACAAATACAAAAAACGGAGCGCATAGATAGAGAGAACAGACTGGTGGCTGCCAGAGGCAGAGGGTGGTGGGGGCCGGGGTGGGTGTGAGATGGGTGAAGGGGGTCAAAAGGTAAAAACGTAAAGTTATAAAATAAATGTGATGGAGATGATGTACAGCATGGTGACTACAGTTAATACTGCATCGCGTCCTGAAAACTATGACAGAGATTTTAAAGATTCTCATCACAAGGAAAAAGTGTTTAAAAAATGAATTGGAGCCGAAACTGATTTGGCTCAGTGGATAGAGCATCGGCCTGCAGTCTGAAAGGTCCCAGGTTCGATTCCGGTCAAGGGCATGTACCTTGGTTGTGGGCACATCCCCAGTAGGGGGTGTGCAGGAGGCAGCTGATCGATGTTTCTAACTCTCTATTCCTCTCCCTTCCTCTCTGTAAAAAATCAATAAAAAATATATTTAAAAAAAAAAGAATTGGATTTGAACTGACAAGCCCTAAGCCACTGTTCAGGGGCTCGGAGAAAGACAGATCGGAAAACCTGTCCAGAGCAGCAGTCATGTTCCTCATGGGGTAAAGGAGAGGGACGGTGTAAAGTGATGGGCTCCCTCCAGCAGGGCCGGAGGGCGCGCACTGAGCCTGGGGGTGCAGGGGGAGGCGGGGCGCTCCTGGCGGACACTGAAGAAGCTGAGGAGGAGTAAGGTCCATGCCAAGCGCCTTGAGAGTTCTCCCAACCCCTAGGCACACGCATTCCCATCGGCTGCCTCAGATCCTAGAAGCAGTCCCTGCTGCTCGGTAAAAAAGAATCCTCACCTGAGGATTTACTTTGCTGGATTGATTTTGAGAGAGAGAAAGAAACATTGATCAGCTGCCTCCGGGAGACCCAATCCGCAACCTAGTTAGGTGCCCAGCTGGGAACCGAACCAGCAACCGTCTGGGTGTACGAGTTACCCTCCAACCAAACGAGCCCCCAGGCCCGGGCACTGCTGCTGCTTCTCTCTATTCCAGCGGTTCTCAACCTGTGGGTCGCGACCCTTTTGGGGGTCGAACGACCCTTTCACAGGGGTCGCCTAAAACCATCGGAAAATGCAGATATTTACATCACGATCCATAACAGTAGCAACATTTCATGGTTGGGGTCACCACCCCATGAGGAGCTGTATGCAAGGGTCGCGGCCTTAGGAAGGTTGAGAACCACTGGGCTAATTTCTTTCAGTTGTGATGACGCCCAGCTGTTCTCTGAGGCAGTGCTGACAACAGCTGTTATTTACCGAGCCCTTCAAGGTCCACAAACGGAAAAGGCAATAAATAACACAAAAGAACAGGAGTAGGTGATGTGTACTGAGTGTTTCCTCTCTGAGGCAGGAATCTCAGCGCTACCTCAGGGAGACAGCAAGGCGTGGGATGGGGAAGGGGGGGGGGACCGGAATAACGGGGCGCTTTGAAGCACAGGCTTTGGAGTCGCAAAGCCATGGGGTTGCAATTTGGTTCCGCGCCTTACCTACGCCTCCCTAAGACTAGACGCCCCACTGAGGAAGTGTGGAGCCGGCGCCACCAAGTGCCAGGCACCAACAGCTCCATTACCTGATGACGAGCACCATGAAAATCACAACCACCTGTTCGAGTTGCTTCCCGGGCGTCAGCAGCAATAGCCAACATTGGCCTAACGCAGCGGTTCTCAACCTTCCTAAGGCCGCGACCCCTTAAGGCAGCTCCTCATGGGGTGGTGACCCCCAACCATAAAATTATTTCCCTTGCTATTTCATCACTGTCATCTTGCTACTGTGATGAACTGTAACGTAAATATCTGATAGGCAGGATGTATTTTCGTTGTTACAAATGGAACATCATTAAAGCATCGGGATTAATCACAAGAACAATATGTAATTATATATTGTGAAATACTTATTTCTAATGACAAATAAGTGAAATGTTGTCTTGAATCGTGGTGTAGCATGGGTAACAGTCTTCCTATGACAACAGTAAACTACATGGCTACACTTTGCTACACCGAGGAGCGGTGTGTTGGTTCCTAAGACCATGGGAAATAGGCGTTTTCCGCTGGACTTAGGCGACCCCTGTGAAAGGGTCGTTGGACCCCCCAAAGGGGTCGCGACCCACAGGTTGAGAACCGCTGGTCTAACGTTAACCCCACAGACACTGCTGCTGCGTTTACCGCGCCAGGTGTGGAGGCACCGTTCCAAACGGCTCACATTTACCAATACACCGGGTCCTCAAACAAGCCTCTATAGGCAACTTTTAAATATATATATTAATTATTGATTTTACAGAGAGAGGAAGGGAGAGGGATAGAGAATTAAAAACATCGATGAGAAACATCAATGAGAGAGAGACACCGACCAGCCGCCTCCTGCACGCCCCCTACTGGGGATGCGCACGCAACCAAGATGGTGCCCCTGACCGGAATCGAACCCGGGACCCCTCAGTCCGCAGGCCCACGCTCCATCCACCGAGCCGCACGGGTCGGGCCTAGAGGTGACCTTCCGCGCCCGCCTCCCCGGCGGGAAGGAGCTGGGGAAGCGGAGGCACCGCGCGCCCTGACTCCCCGAGGAGACGCCGCTGTGGCCGCAGGGAGAGCAACGGCCTCCCTGACCGAGCGCGGCCGCCACCCCGCCTGTACCCGGCCGCTCGCCTCCGCTACGCCCTCACCAACAACCTCTCCCGGGGTCCCCCTCACCCCTCCCCGCACGGCGAGGCCGCGGCTCGGAGAGCGAGACCCGCGGGCGCGAAGGTCCGGCCCCGCCACTCACCTGGCCTCCCGGATGCGACCAAGCACGACGCCGCCGTCCGCCGCGGGGTCCGCCTCCGGGTCCCCGGCCGCCGCCGCCGCCGGCCTCCGCCGCGGGCGCCGGGCCGCCGAGCGCCTCCTCCGCGGGGCCGCCGCCCGCCAGGGCTCCGGCTCCAGCGCCTCGGCAGCCGCCGCCTCAGCCGCCGCCGCCATTGGCGTCTGACGTCAGGGGGCGCGGCACGCTCGCGTTACGTCATCTCCGCGCGCCGGCGCCGCGGGAGCCTCGAGGGGCGGGAGGGGCTGGCGGCCGCGCGTGATCCTGGGGCCTCTCCGCCGCGCGCGTAGGTACGCGGTGGGGGGTACGGGGGCGGGATAGGGGGGGGTCGGAGGGTTCGCGGGCGCCCCGCTGCCGCCTGCACCCTGGATCCCGAACCCCGATCTCCGGGCGGGTGGGCAGCGCGGGGACACTGATGGGGGGCGGGGGGCACCGCGTCCGAGAGCGCCTCATCGCGGCCGCCCTGCGCGACGGCCCGGCCCAGATGCCCCCCGATTCCCAGCCCCCCACCTGGCGCCGAGGCCACACACGTCCCGGGGCCCCCCTTAGAGGGTAACCGATGGCGTCCTGGCCCCTTTCTCCTGCCCCGCTGACCCGCGGAGGCCGCTCCCTGCACCACCTCCACCTCCACCCCCCGGGGTCGGAGCTGACTTCCTGGGTCGTCGCTGCCACTTCCCGGGCTGCTGGGGCCTCCTGGGGTCGCCTTCCAACCCCCGCCCCGCCCCAGGGCCATTACCGGCCTCTTCTGGACCTTCCGGGGATAAGAGGGGGGACCTTGGCCGCGTGGGGCCCAGTCAGTCCCCTGGGAACAAAGGATCAGGGGGTTTCGGGCCGCTGTCCTTGGTTCCGAGAGCTCAGAGGTGCTCCCCCCAGGCATCCAGGTCCGCTGCAGAGAAACCAGGAGCGTGATCTGATGGAGGGTCACCCCAAGATACTGAGAGTTGAGGAAAGACAGAGACTGTACGGGCCATCAGTGGGGTCCTCTCTAGGGACATCTGGCTACCTAAGGAGCTTTAAAAATCCCCATCATTGTGCTCCCAGAAGGATGACAGGTGGCAGCGACATTTGACACCATGTCCCTGAGGGCGTTCATCCTGGAGAAAGTGACAAGGGGCATACAGTTTGGATGGACCAAGGGTCGTCTCCTGGAAGGAATAGGCCTCCTTTAATTTTCCTGGACAGTGTTATGCAGACCAGTGTGCAGAGGGTGCCGCCAGGCCAAGATAGCTTAGTGCAGTGGTCGGCAACTGCGGCTCGCGAGCCACATGTAGCTCGAGGGCCGAGGTTTGCCGCTCTGTTAACTAAAGAGTTTGCCGACCACTGGCCTAGTGGAAGGATCAACTTAACAGTGTGAACTTTCTATCTCTGGAGGGAATAAGGAAAGACAGTCCAGGTAGTTTTTTATTGGTTGATTGATTTGAGAGAGAGAGAGAGAGAGAGAGAGAAACACCCACTGGTGTATCAGGGTGATGTAATCACATGAGCTGCCTGGGCAGGGCCAGTGGAGGTGAATTTCCTGCCCCACTGACCCACGAATACAAGAGAGAAAGGTTAAAGGATGCCAGGGTCCCACCTGCAATCCCCTGGAGGGCGGAGTTTTCCCTCTTGTGGGAGGAGCTTGAAAGCCACTTGTTAACTTCTCACTGCCTCTTTTGGAAACCTGCCCGGCTCTGGGCTTCTACATGTCCGGGTTCCTTTTGAGCTGTCACAGGGACATTTCCTTAATGAGAGTCCCGTTATTACTATAGCAACGGCCTCATCTGTACACGCTCCTTGACACCAGAGCTTCTTCACCCTGGTTACTTCACTGTTTCTTCCCTGAGACGTCACTGGGCAAGCACTAAAGGATTTGAAGTCCTGCTATCCTCTCTCTCTCTCTCTGGAAACTATTTTTGGCTTTCTAGAAAGCTCTTTTGAAGTCTCACCATTTGCTTAACCGCGCTGGGTCACATGCTCTTTTTGTGGGTTTCGGAGATAATCTATTCCTTGTGTTTATTTTGGGGCTGAGGCGCTGATGTTTGAACAGGAAGCTTCAAAAAGTGTAAGAGGCTCCCGAACGGCTTTGAAGCAGACGAGCGAGCAGCGCCTCCAGCAATGCATCTCCCCATTTGGCGCTTTTCCGGGAAGCGCTTTGGAGGGGTCACTGTGCGGAGCGCCAGAGAGCTGATGCTCACGGGGCCGGATCGGTGGCGGAGCTGGTCTTTCTGGAAGAATTCTCTGGCTGGATTCTCTTCTCTCCCAGGGTTCTCCGGGGCATCCGTGGAACTGAAGGGCTTGCCAGGAGGGAAGTGGCGCTTTCACGTTGAGTGACAAGTCGTGACTGCCAACGCTTAAGACCTCCCACGTCTGGACTCGCTGGATGATCGGGGGGACTCCAGAGGAACGGTCACGGCCGAGGAGGAAGGAGCCACAGCTGGAAGAGAAAATCCAAATGAAGAGGATGCGAGCGACCTGAGAGTAAATGGCCACCTCAGCGGAGAGGAAGTCAGCCTCCTGGTGAGTAGCAAGGCCCGCTGTGCTGTAAGCTCCTGCCGGCTGCTGGCCTGATATTTTGGGTTAACTGAGCACACCCCGCCAGACTGTCTTGGTTTTATTAAGGAAAAAAAAAAAAAAAGCCGTTGTTTTTAGAGCAGCTGAGTCAAACACGTGAGCCGTTTCTCACCCAAGCTGGGGTGTTGTAACTTCGCAAGCTTCTCGCAGAGTTCCAAGGAGGCGGGCGTCACGGGTAGCTTGTACAGAAGATAATCGTGGCCGATCACACCTCTGGCTTTGATAATAATGTGGGCGCTGGAGCCCTCCCCTTTTTTAAAAATTTGTACACAGTTTTTCTTTTCTTTTTATATATCTTATTGATTTTTTTAAAGACAGGAAGGGAGAGGGGCAGAGAGTTAGAAACATCAATGAGAGAGAGACATCGATCAGCCGCCTCCTGCACGCCCCCTACTGGGGATGTGCCCACAACCAAGGTACATGCCCTTGACTAGAATCGAACCTGGAACCTTTCAGTCTGCAGGCCGACACTCTATCCACTGAGCCAAACCGATTTCGCTGGAGCCCTCCCTTTTGAAAGATAAGAAATGGTTGCGCTGCCGAATTATGCCAGGAGAAGGGGCGTGGCCGGTCTTCGGTTCGGCTGTTGCAGGGTCTTGCACTAAGTCTGCCTGCAGCTCCGGTCCCTTCCCACGGGGTTAAGCCTCTCTTGTAATTTGGCTCAGCAAACATGACTGGAGGAGATGAAAGCCACAGGCCTGGTTTAAACAGATGGAGTCCGTTCAGTGCTGATAATGCACGTGTGGAAGTCAAACAGATGGAGCAGTTCAAAATGACACCCAGGGTCTCCTATGTGCACGTGGGAGAGTCGGGGGGTGGGGGTGCTTTTACCCCAAGAACACAGGGAAGGGTAGACTGGGGCCCAGCAGTGGGGTTTCTGAGCTGAGTCTGAAACACTTTGGGGGCTTTCTGATCTGGACCTGCCCTAACACCAGTAGCACCTCTGGAACTCCGGGAGGCGGGTGGGACTAGAAACAGAGTTAGTGCTTGTGATCAGAGAGATAAGGGGGGAGCCAGAGAGGGGGATGGAGGGGATGTCAGGGCGTAGAGCACAGGTGACAGCGAGTCCCAGCTCCTCCTCCTTACGCTCTAACCAGATGGGTGTGCTCTCAGAGGTTTGTAAATGAAACTCAGGCAGGCCTCTGTGGAGTTTGCCTTGCGATCTTAAAGAGGTGGCTATTATATGGCAGGCAGAGTGTAAGACTAGGGGAAGACAGGGGTTATGGGAATGGAGGAGAGGGATTCCTCTGGGGACCCGCAGTTTGATGAGGGATCGTGTTTGCGTTAATCCTCCTCAGGTTTTGTAGGCAGAGAAGGTCCGGTGCGTCTCTGTGACTTTTAAAAGGCCCCCATTTTCCCTGCACTGAAACATGCAGTTTATTTTCTCCCTTGATCGCCGGGCCCCCGGTGCACACTCAGGCCCTCGGTGATATTTGTTAAATGAATTATAGGGCCCTAAGTGGTGTGGCTCAGTGGATAGAGCGTTGGCCTGCGGACTCAAGGGTCCCAGGTTCGATTCCAGTCAAGGGCATGTACTTGGTTGCGGGCACATCCCCAGTAGGGAATGTGCAGGAGGGAGCTGATCGATGTTTCTAACCCTCTATCCTTTCTCCTTTCTCTCTGTAAAAAATTAATAAAATATATTTTAATAAATGAATGAATGAATGAATGAATTCTAAGAATTTATGGGTTCATTGAGAAGGGCTATTTGGGGAGATCGTGTGCCCAGCCATTGTGCGGAGTGCTTCTGAGACATCCTGACTTACTCGGCTGTCAGGGCCTTGAAAGACAGTTGACCCAACCATGTGGTTACGTATGTCGTTCAAGTCCCACATCTCCAGGAAGAGGCGTCGCTGTGGGCATCGTCTTCCTGTCTTCCTCACTGATGGCCTGACTGCTGGGGAGCGGCCTATTTTCGGCTCGCCTCCACCGCCTTAGGAAACGGCTTATCTGTTTGTGGCCGCCGGCGGACGCCGGGTAATGGGCTCTCGTGGGCTGGGAGACGGGCCCGTGCCTTCGGCTGGTCCCGGAGGAAAGGCAGCAGCTCCGCTCCGCTCTCTTGCAGGTGGAATTATTTTTTCCTTTATGATGGCTCCAAGGTGAAGGAAGAAGGCGATCCGACAAGAGCGGGCATTTGTTACTTCTACCCTCCCCAGGTGAGCCCCACGGCGGGTGGGCCACGGTTTCGTGGGCAGCCACGGAACAGGACTGAGGCCTCCCGTGGTTTACGTTGGGACAGTTTTCTTTAGATCATCCAGGCACTTGGCGCTTCTGCTCTCTTCTACTCAGTCGTAGAAGTTCCTGTTCTGGTCTTTCAGCTCCGGGCAGCTCAGTGCTTCCATCTGACCTGGCTGGCTGTTCCCACCACGATTTTCTTTCTGCCTTATGTTCCCAATTTCTGATCATTTCGTTAAAAAAAACAAAAAACTTTTGCCGAAACCGGTTTGGCTCAGTGGATAGAGTGTCGGCCTGCGGACTGAGGGCTCCCAGGTTCGATTCTGGTCAAGGGCACGTACCTTGGTTGCAGGCACATCCCCGGTGGGGGGTGTGCAGGAGGCAGCTGGTGGATGTCTCTCTCTCGTTGATATTTTTAATTCTCTATCCCTCTCCCTTTCTCTCTGTAAAAAATCAACAAAATATATTTTAAAAAAACACCCTTTTATTCAAACATACACAAAAGCATCATGAACCCTTACATGCCTGCCACCAACTTTAACAGTTATCAACACTTTGCCAGTTTTTATGACCCAACCTAAACTCTGTCCTTTATTCCTGGGGTATTTTGCAGCAAATCCTAGACATTGTATTATCTCACCAGTATCAAGTAATCTAACCAAAAGGACTTTTTTATTTAAAGTCACACCTAACAACAGTTACAATAATTAGTCACAATAATTCCTTAATATCATCGGATAGTGTCTATATTCAAATTTTGCCTGATTATTTAGATGGTACCTAGACCTAGTTTCCTTCGCTCCTTCCTTCCCCCTTTCTCGATCTTTTTCCCCATCAGGACCTAATCGAGGTTCGCTGTCCCATTTGGTTATTTTGTGTGTCGAGTGCCTTTTACCATGTAGCGGCCCTCACCTACCCACCCCCTTTCCCGCTCCACGCACTGAGTTACCAAGAAACCAGGCCATCTGTGCAGTGGAATGCGAGCATGTCCCCCACTCTGGGTTTGCTGATGACTCCCTCCTGGTGGTGTCATTTCATGTCTTCTCTCCACCGGGTTTCCTTCAAACCAGCGGTAAGGTCTGGAGCCTTCGTGAGGTTCAAGTTCATTTCTTTGAAGCAAGAATTCTTCATAGGTGGTGTGTGCATTTTCTGCTCGCCACATAATACGTGGCTGCCCCGCGGCTGAGTTAATGCTAAGAGCCGTTAGGAGGCCTGGAAACTCACTCATGTGATTGCCCTCTGACTTGGATAATTGGGATTAATCTAGGCCGCTCTGGCCGCTCTGCAGGGGATGCGAATAGGATGAAAGGCTCATGCTTCTGTCCATTCCGGGGGTTAAATGATAGGGTAAAATCCTAAAAAGAAAAACGCAGTTCTGAGGATCCTCTGATGTGTTCTCCGTGGGTGTTCAGGCAGGGGTGCGCAGACTGTCTGCAAACAGCTCAGTATTTTAGGCTTTGTAAGAAGCCGCAGATGGTCCTCATCACATACTCTTTGTTGTTGTTTTGACAAACGTTAAAAAAAAAAATACGAAGTTCACAGGCCATGTAAAAATAGGCCGCCAACTGGATCTGGCCTGCAGACTGTGTCCAGCCAGCCATTTCAACTTCCTGTCTGGGGATTGCTGCTTTCCCACAGACGCTGCTTGACCAACAGGAGTTGCTCTGTGGCCAGATAGCCGGAGTGGTCCGCTGTGTCTCTGACATCTCCGGCGCTCCTCCCACTCTCGTGCGTCTGCGGAAACTGAAGTTCGCCATCAAGGTGGATGGGGATTATCTCTGGGTGAGTTTAACAGGCAGAACCGGTGCCTCTACCATGAGTCATTGTCTGGTGATAAGTATCATGACGATAAGGTTTAGAAAGCCTGTGTTGTTCGAGGGTCAACTGTATGAATCCTATGTAATAAAACCCTAATATGCAAATCGATGGAATGGCAGAAAGACGAGGAATAACCAGTCGCTATGACGTGCACTGACCACCAGGGGGCAGATGCTCAATGCAGGAGCTGCCCCCAGCCTGCAGGCCCTGACCAGCAGTGACAGCGGCACCAGGCCAGCCAAGGGGGGTTCTAGCAGGGGCCCCCCAATTGCCCCACCTGTCGCCCCACAGATCATCCCGATCACCTGCCAGGCCTAGGGACCCTACCCATGCACAAATTTGTTCATCACAGGAGTGAAATAACACATATAACGTTCCTCTCTGCAGGCTCTGTCATGCTTACGTTTGTGAGACTCATCCATGTTGCATGTATGGGCAGTGCCTTCCCTTTCAATGTTGAACCTCATTCCATTGTCTGAAGACATCACAGTCTGCATATTCATTCTCCTTTATTTAAAAAAAATATATTTTTTATTTGATTTTAGAGAAAGGGGAAGGGAGAAGAGAGAGGAGAGCTTTGAGCCCACAACCCAGGCATGTGCCCTGACCTGAAATTGAACGGGCTACCTCTCAGTACACAGGACGATGCTCAACCAACTGATCCACACTGGCCAGGGCTCATTCTCCTTTTCCGGACACTTGAACTGTGTCCAGTTTGGGGCATTTAAGAATAAGGCTCCTAGGAGCATACTTGTACGAGTCTTTTTCATGGACGTAAGTTTTCATTTCTCGTGAGTAAATATCTCCATGTGGAAGTGCTGGGTCTTGGGGTAGGTATATGTTAATTTTATAAGAAACCACCAGCCCTTTCCCCAAAGAGATTGTGCCATTTTACGTTGCCTCCAACGACATGGGAGAATTCGGTTATTTTACATCCTCGTCAGCCCCGACGCTGGCAGATGTTTAATTTTAGCCATTCTGCCGGTTGTTTCCGTGGCAGCTCATTGTAGCTCCATTTGCATTCCCCTAATGACTAATGGTATTAAGGCTTTTTCACGGGCCATTTGTACATCTTCCTTTGCGAAGTGCCTACCCAAAGCTTTGGTCCATTTTGTAAATAGGTATTTTTCTTAATTGAGTCCTAGGGTTTTTTATATATATCCGGGATACAAGTTCTTTGTCAGCTACCTATGTTAAAGATACCTTCTCCCACTTTGCAGTACTCCTGTTAATTTTCCTAATGATGGCTTCTGATGAGCAGATGCTTTTCACTCCGGTAAAGTCGAGTTTATCAGTCTTATGGTTATTGCTTTCTGTATCCTGCCTAAAACCGCTGCCTACCTCATTGGAGAAGATGTTCCCACTTTGGGGGGAGTTCATAGTGTGAATCGGCCAGCTGTCTTGATTACCGTTTGTGTTTGGATGTGAAGTAGAGGTCAAGGGCCCTTGGGTTCCATACAGATACTCAGTGGTTCCAGCACCATCGTTGCAAAACTCCCCTTTCCTGCCCTGACTGGTTTGGCTCAGTGGATGGAGCGTCAGCTTTCGGACTGAAAGGTCCCAGGTTCAATTCCGGTCAAAGGCATGTCCCTTGGTTGCAAGCACATCTCCATTGGAGGGTGTGCAGGAGGCAGCTGATCGATGTCTCTCTCTCATCAAGTGTTTCTAACTCTCTAGCCCTCTCCCTTACTCTCTGTAAAAAAAAAATCAGTAAAAATATATTAAAACAAAAAACTCCCCTTTCCTATTGGATCCTTCCCTGTTCGGCTGCTCTATCAAAGGTCAGAGGCCACGTAAGCGAGGCTGTATTTCTGAATTCTTCGAAGATCTCAGAGGGGTAGCACACCCCTTAAAACCAGGTAGGTAAGTCGTCCTACCTTTTTCTGTTGCAAGTTAGCTGGCCATTTCAGGTCCTCTGTGCTTCTGTGTAGAATCAGTTTGTCAGTTTCTGAAGCGAAGCTGGTGGCGTTATGATCAGAATCGCATCCAATCCATAGCTCAGCTGGGGAAGCAGCAGGCTCCTAATCCGGGCCAGTTGAGTCACATTGGTAAAGACCTAACTCCTGGGTCACAGCAGAGAGAAAACAAAGGTCCTTGCCTCGGCAGAGCGGACATTCGGGGGAGTTTTTAAATCTTCCTTCTGCCTGGGTTTGTTTGCTCCTTTGTTTACGTGTCTGATGATTCTCTTCGGTAAGATTCCTCGAGGCAGAAGTGCTGAGTCCAAGAACATGAACTTCAGGCAGGCTCTTTGAACACAGGCGAGATGCTTTCTAGCGGAGCCCGCATTTATCTCATGGAAGGACGCTGCACCCAGCATCCAGGAGCTCTCAGACGCGCGGGGATTTAGTCAGTTCCTGTTCTCAGAGCCCTTGGTCCAGCCCGGGAGAGGCGGGCTCTCCGGGAAGCAGCTTCAGCCCAGGGTTTGCAGTGAACCCGGATTAGACATCCAGTGCCCCAATGACAGGCCTAATACTGCGCCGGGTCCGAAAAGAGCTCAGCATCGGCTCGGTGGTCGGGGCCAGCTACGTGCAGGTGCTGGCATCTACGACGGGCACTGCCGGGTGGGAGGGCCTGGGCCAAGGAACAGGAAGGAGGGCATCTCAGGCTGGGCGATGTGTGCATTCTCTCTGCGGAGACCAGCTTGGCTGGAGTGGAAGGCGTGCGGCTGGCAGATCCCTTTCCATGGGCGATGGAGTCTGGCTGTAGCGAGCCCTGGAGGCAGGGATTCGGGGCGTGGACTCAATACGGGAAAAAGCCTGAGCCCCTGTTCCCCTTATTACAGGTGCTGGGCTGTGCTGTGGAGCTCCCCGATATCAGCTGCCAGGAGTTTCTGCACCAGCTGATCGGGCTTTTTAGCTTTTACAATGGACCCGTTTCTCTGGCTTACGAGGTACCGAGGAGCCTTAAAGTGGCAAAACCGCTATTGCCGACACACAGCCCTTACCCTGGGGTCTGTTCCCCGCTGCACACACAGTGTCCAGCCACCAGGCCAGGGGCTCCCCAGGGGTGTGGGTCACAGTCATTCCAAGGGTTTCTCCATCTCCTCCCCTCGGAGGGAGGGGGGCACAGCAGGGCCCCGAGTCTGTGGTGGGGAGGCCTTCAGGCAGGAAGTTTACAGGGAGTTCCCCTCCCTCCTGCCAGCTTCCGTGTGAGGAGTGAGTTGGTGGCAGTTGGGACCCTCACGGAAGAGGTGTCTCTCCAGCCTCGGGGCCTGAGCTCGGCTGTTTCTGTTCCAGAACTGGTCTCGGGAGGAACTGAGCGCCCAGTGGGACACGTTCATTGAACAGATTCTGAAAAACACCAGCGAGCTGCACAAGATCTTCACGTCCCTCTGGAACCTGGACCGGACCAAAGTAACACTCCTTTCCCCCCTGCTTCTCCTGTCCCGTGTGGGAATCGAGCTGGGCACCCTTGTCTTTCCCCTTGAAATGAGCTATACCGGGAGAGAGGTGACGGATGTGTCATTTCTCAGTCACAGTGGTTAAGGCCTGCACTAAATTCCATGACGCTGCTCACCAGCTACGTGAGCCTGGACAAACCAAGGCGCCTCTCGGAACCTCACTCTTCTTACCCATAAAATGGGGTCACAGTACCTGCCTCCCAGAACTGGTTTTTTTTTTAAATATATTTTATTGATTTTTCAGAGAGGAAGGGAGAAGGATAGAGAGTTAGAAACACCAATCAGTTGCCAAGGTACATGCCCTTGACTGAAATCAAACCTGGGACCCTTGAGTCCACAGGCCGACGCTCTATCTATCCACTGAGCCAAACCGGTTAGGGCCAGAACTGTTTTGATGATGAAAGGAGACAATACCTAAAGGACACAAAGTAAATACTCAGTAACGGAATTACTATTATTTTGCTAATGTCCCAGAAATGTTGAACTAAGTCCTCTGAAAGCCCGCTTCTCCCTTGATAACATATCATGTAATAATAACACATGAAGTACCCAGTGCTAACTCTGTACAGACAAGGTCGCCGTGTCTGGGAGGGAGTGGCTGGGAAGTGTCTCGCCGGAGCCACGCCGCTCGCCACTGGCATTCAGTGACACGCAGGTGCCTGTGTGGCTGGCCTGGCCGCCTGCAGGTCTATGGCCTTGATCTTGGTCAGCGTCACATCCTCCTTGCGCAGTGTTTTCAGGGACTTTGGCAGCTGCCTCCTCACAGGGAAGGTGGAGCTGAGGCGTATCCCGAGTGGAAGTGATGTTTTCACTTTATATCATGGAAGAGAGTTCTGGGCCCCTCAGCTATCCAGCCAGCTGGTCCCGGGGGGCTCGTACTGCAAAGGGAGGATGGGGGTGCAGTGGGTGGGCGCACCTGGCACCATGACCTGCAAGCCTCCTGCCTGCCTGTCTCAGCATGGATAGGTCCGTCTGTGTGTGCCCTGGGAACAGCCACATGCCCAGTCGCTGTGCCCTCGGGAATTTGGCATTTACTGCTGAAGGGGTTTTACCAGGTGCCACGGTCTCCCTTTTCCAGGCTTTGGGTTAGGACCTGCCCAGACTCCACCATCTCCTTCCCTTCCCGGACCGGAAGCTGGCTAACTGGGCACGCTTCTTCCCTGCCAGGTGGAGCCCCTGCTCTTGCTGAAGGCGGCCCTCATCCTGCAGACGTGCCAGCGCTGCCCTCACGTGCTAGCTGGCTGCATCCTCTACAAAGGCCTGTGAGTACCACCAGCGCCTCCCCCCCCCCCTCCCTTGCGGCAGCCCCTGTGGCCAGATCAGGCTGCCCCAGGTCATAGGTGGGAGCCCCGTCTCTCTGGCCAGTTCCAAGTGGGCTGGTTTGGCAAACATCAGGTAGGTCAGACTTGATGGTGGCTACGTACCTGCCTTTGAGCAAAGCTGGGGCACTGGAAACTGTGTGTCCAGGAAACAGCCAGGAATAGAAAAGCCGGGCATTTATTGATTGATTGCATTTATTGGGGTGACATCGGCTCCCAGAACCATACAGGTTTCAGGTGTTCAACCAATAAACCATCAGCTGCACCCTGCTTCCTGCCCGTCGCCCCAAGCAAAGTCTCTTTCTGTCCCCATTTCCCGCTTTGCCATCTCCACCTTCTCCCCACCCCTTCTCCTGGCTGTCCCTACATGTCCGTGTCTGTGTGATATGTGCAGGTTTTCTGGCTAATCCCCTCATCTTCTTTCATCCAGCCTCCTCCATGCCCTTTCCTGCCCCCCAACAACTGTCACTCTGTTCCATGCATCCACGAGCAAAGCCAGTTTAAAGAGATCATATCATTCTCAGCACGGGGCATGCATTTCTAGTTGTCAGTCTCTAAGTCAGTGGTCGGCAAACCTCGGCTCACGAGCCACATGCAGCTCTTTGGCCCCTTGAGTGTGGCTCTTCCACAAAAGACCACGTGTGAGCGCGCACATACAGTGCGATTGAAACTTCGTGGCCCGTGCGCAGAAGTCGGTTTTCGGCCTGGGCGAGTCTATTTTGAAGACGTGATGTTAGAAGAAGTGGGGGAGTCGGTCGGTTGAGCTGCGGGATACACAGCTCGAGGGAGGTGCGCTATTCATGCTCCAGTTGAGTGAGCCAGGCAGCCAGCAGCCTCGTGGTGCAGTGGTTAGTGCTAGTCGCGTCTGCAAACCGTGCACAGGTGACAAAAGTACCTCCTCGAAGCATAAAGGTACCTGTATTTTCTAACCAGCCGCAAATCCTACAGGCATTTAAGAATTGTAATTATTTTGTGGCGGTGGCTTTGTTATTATAAAATGGAACTTTTTTTTAGGTGCCCTGTTTGACATGGCTACAAAGAAGAAGCAAAGAAAGACAGAAGATGAAAACCGTGAATTTAAAGTTGAATGGACCGAGACGTTCGCATTTATTCCAAACTTAAATGGCCTTCCAACCTGTCTTATTTGTCAGGAAAAACTGGCGCATAACAAGAAATCCAATTTGGAGAGACACTTTACAACTAAACACGTGTCATTTAGTGCTAAATACCCTGTCGGTGATGCAAGGAAGAAAGCAGTTGAGGAACTTCAGAAGAGTCAAGAAAAACCAATTTCTGTACTTAATTACAAGATGCAATCTTCCAACAATGTTAATATTGCAAGTTTTGTGGTCAGTCAAGAGATTGCTAAGAGAGGAAAACCATATACAGATGGTGAATATATAAAAAGTTGTTTTATAAATGCATCCGAAGAGCTATTTCGGGATTTTAAGAACAAAGCAGATATTTTAAAAAAAATTAAAGAGTTACCATTGTCTGCTAAAACAGTGAAAGATAGAATAGTCAAAATGTCTTCGAATATAACCGACCAGCAAGTCGAAGATCTTAAATTGGTTTCAGCTTTATCAATAGCAGTTGACGAGTCTTGTGACATAAATGATACAGCGCAAGTTTCACTTTTTGTGCGATTTATTTCACCTACGGGTCCGAGAGAAGAACTTTTAGCATTATTACCACTCAAAGGTCAAACACACGGAGAGGCTATAGCAAATGCTGTCATTGAGTGCATTGAAAAACATCATATTCCACTCGATAAAATTGTCTCAATCTCAACAGATGCGACGAAAAGTATGATCGGTGTAAGAAACCGGTTTGTTGCTATTTTGAAAGAAAAAATTAATCGCGAGATACTTACTTATCATTGCATCATTCATCAAGAAGCGCTTTGTACGCAGACATTTCCAGAAGAAATTTGCAAAGTTATGGAATTAGTGATTAACATTATCAACTCCATTATAGCTAAAGCTCTTAATCATCACCAATTTAAAGAATTTTTAGTTGAAATAGAGAGTGAGTACGCAGATCTGCTGCTGCATAACAAGGTACGCTGGTTATCAAGAGGAAACATTTTGAAACGTTTCGCTTCCTTATTAACAGAAATTAAAGTATTTTTCCTTGAGAAGGGTGTTCACTATCCAGAACTAATGAACGATCAGTGGATCCAAAAATTTTATTTCATGGTAGACATTACGTCTCATCTAAATCAGCTGAATCGTAAACTACAGGGGAAAGGAAACACAATTTCCTCGATGTTAGAAGAAGTTATTTCATTCGAAAACAAATTATCTCTTTTTGCTCAAGATTTTGAAAGAGAAACTCTGATTCACTTTCCAAGCCTGTTGAAACATCTCCAAGAAAATAATTCTGATATTGACATTTGCTATTTCAAAACAACGCTCTTAAATATGAGGGAAGCTTTTCTCAACAGGTTTCAGGAACTCAGAAACAGCAAAGCGACGTTAGCCTTTGTTAAAAACCCTCTTAATGCTACTGTAACAGAATTAAATTTTTCTCTCTTTAACATTGACATTGGCAACTTCGAAATGCAGTTGCTGGATTTAAAAAACAAAGAATTGTGGAGCTCGAAATTTGAACGTCTTTGTGTTGATATAGAAATATTGGAGAAAAACAAATGTGAACTTAGTTCACAGCACAAGTGGTCTGCTTTGAAAGATCTGGAGAAGGAAGATATGTTGATTTTTAATACCTGGAATAGTATTCCTGACTCATATCATCAACTGAAAAAACTAGCGTTTGCTGTTCTTTCCTTATTCGGGTCTACATATTTATGCGAACAATCCTTTTCAAACATGAATTTGATCAAGAGTAAATTGAGAAATCGTCTTATTGATGAGAACCTGGAATCGTACCTAAAATTAAAAACCACAACATACAAACCCGACTTACCCAAACTTTCCAAGGAGATGCAAGGCCATTGTTCACATTAGTGTTTGTCAGTCATTGTCATGATTTAATTTTATGGATTTTGTAAGGAATTTAATTTTATCAATAAATAATACCATTATTAAGTATGTTATCATGTTTTATTCAACGTACCTATACTAAGACTTAAAACTTTAAGTAAAGTTTACTAAGTTAATTTTAGGGGACGTTGTGGAGTGAAAGAAGGTGTAGTGGCGAGAACTGAGAGAGGCATGTAGAGAGGGTTTGGACGTATAGAGAGGATGGACAAAAGGAGACGGACGAGGCAAGTAGACGAGTGTGGGTGGGGGAGTGGGAAGGGGTCGGCCTCAGTGAATGGACCTCAATCAGATGGAGGATGTTTTTAGCAAAGGCCAATTATTAACTAATTAAGTTAATAACAATGCTCCTACTTATATAGTTTAAGTTTAAAAAACTTGGCTCTCAAAAGAAATTTCCATCGTTGTGCTGTTGATATTTGGCTCTGTTGAATGATGAGTTTGCCGACCACTGCCCTAGGGTGATGGTAGTGCATAGCCCCCAGGTTCAGAAGCAGTGGCTTGTGAGAGGGTGTGGCCTGCGGCATCCTCAGGGAGGGGGCGGGGCCTGGAGCAACCTCAGGGAGGGGCGGGGCCTGCAGCATCCTCAGGGAGGGGGCGGGGCCTGCAGCATCCTCAGGGAGGGGCGGGGCCCGCGGCATCCTCCTGTGGCTGCAGCTCTGCTCTGCAAAGCGGTGGCAGTGCTTCTGGGCCTCCTGCAGCCTGGGGGCTGGACCGTCCTTGCTTGGCTCTGAGCTCTCTACACTCCCGCCCTTGCCGGGCCTCTTCCTGAGCCTGCGCGCCTGAGGGCCCTCCAGGCATCTCCCAGGGCCTCACTTCATGGAGGGCTCGCCCTTCCAGCCCAAGGCGGGCAAAGCTGGGCGCTGTGCCCAGAGCTTTCCATGGCCGAGGGATGTGTGGCTGGAATAACTCTCCGGGCCCCGGGGGGACTGGGGTCTTCTAGGCCGGAGATCAGCAAACCGCGACTTGCGAGTCCCTTGTGGCTCTTTGGCCCCTTGAGTATGACTCGGCTTTAGAACCACTTCTTCAAAATAGACTCGCCCAGGCCGAAAACCGACTTCGACTTCTGCACATGGGCCACGAAGTTTCAAATCGCACTGCGTGTGTGTGCTCGCACTTGGTATTTTGTGGAAGAGCCACACTCAAGGGGCCAAAGAGCCGCATGTGGCTTGCGAGCCGCGGTTTGCCGACCACTGTTCTAGGCTGTGTTCCCAGCCGTGAGGTTTTCTTAGTCCATATTGGTCTACCTCATAGCAGCTGCACCTTTATTAGTTAATTTAAATATTAATTTAACAATTCATGAATAGTTAAGTGATTAACTGTTCTCTTTTTGATGGAAATTTAAATTGTTTACCTCTTTTTTTTAAACGATTTTACCTTATTTTCTCTGTAATGAAAACTCTTCTGCATATTTGTTGGTACAAGCCAGTCAAAGGGTTGGGACATTTAAAATTTTCATGGAAATCACCAGAGTGCCCTCCAGGAGGAGTTTACCAGTGGACACTTTCACCAGCCGTGTCCCCAAGATCCGGGCCAACGTGGGGTGTGAGCAGTCTTTTCAGGTCAGAGTCCTGCAGTGCGTTTCTTCTCACCCCGCCCTTGTTCCTGTCTGACTCCTAGGATTGTGAGCACCCAGCTCCCACCGTCCCTCACGGCCAAGGTCCTGCTTCATCGAGCTGCACCTCGGCACCAGGTATGGCTCAGCCACCGCCTGGCTGGGAGCTTCTGCACCTGCCACCCTGGCAGACTGGTGGACGGACAGGGGCGGCTGTGGGGGCGGTCACCTCCTTCCATCAGGCCTGTCCGTGTGATTTCCTCCGGAGTGACCGCCAGCAAGTCTGGAGGAAAAGCTGGCTCTCCGCGTGGTGGGCTTGGAGCGCTGGTTTTTCTTCGATCCAAGTGCAACTGGTAGAACTTGACCTTCCCTCAGTGCTGGACTCGATGTCAAAGAGATAAAGGATTTTTTAAAATTATATTTTGATTGAGTTCAGAGAGGGAGAGAGAGAGACATCAGTGATGAGAGAGAATCACTGATCGGCTGCCTCCTGCATGCCCCCAACTGAGGATCGAGCCTGCAACCCAGACATGTGCCCCGAGCTGGAATTGAACTGAGACCTCCTGGTTCATAGGTTGACGCTCAACCAATGAGCAACACTGGCCAGGCCAAATGTTGGATTTTGATAGATATTAAAGGATGACTTAGGAAATGAGAAACTCTTTTAAAATACTTCCATTGTATATTTATTTAGTTGCTTTTATAATGAGAAAGACACATAGAGATGCTTGTTGAGAATCCAATTACCCACAGTTACACTTGTGCATTGATGATCACTTCTTTCGTTTTGATTCATCTTAACATCGGAGGTCATGGGTTTAAATGTATCGTAGGGCTAGCTCTTTGCACTTATTAAATCAGTAGCCATTTATTTATTTTTTAAAATATATTTTACTGATTTTTTTACAGAGAGGGAGAGAGCTAGAAACATTGATGAGTGAGAAACATCCATCAGCTGCCTCCTGCACACCCCCCACTGGGGATGTGCTCGCAACCAATGTACATGCCCTTGACCGGAATCGAACCTCAGACCCTTCAGTCCATAGGCCAACGCTCTATCCACTGAGCCAAACTGGTTTCGGCCTAAATCAGTAGCCATTTAGAACGATGGCGGGGCTCCCGTCCGGCTGCTTCCCCTCTGTTGGTGGAGGTGGCATGAGAACAGTCTTTCTGGCAAACTATTCATCCTGAGGGTCACAGGACCTTCCTGTTTTTGTTATCCTGGAATCTGTGCGAGTACTGGGCCAGGGCTAGGGCAGAGGCGGCCGGCCGTATTCTAGAGGGGTTCTCTGCACATACAAAACACAACACGAAGCCCCACTTTTACCCCCCGAGAGGGGGACACTGAGAAATCAGAAAGAACGTAAGGCCTGATTGGGAGGAGGCGGGTTTCCACCTGCCCCCCATGGTGCTGAGCAGGCAGCAAGGGCAGCCACCTTCCATCTGCTTCGCTGCTGGCACGTGCTGGGCACAGGCGTTGGGACAAACGTCCTTTATGAGCAGATGGCCGAGTGCAGTCCCGAGGGTTAGCGAGGAGGAGAGTGGCACCAGCGCCAACTTGTGTGTGTGTTTATTTCCAGAGAATACCTCCAGGAGCGGATGGCCTGCAGGAGCGTGGTAAGTCCTTTGTGCCGCCTGTCCCCATGCAGTCTTGTCAGCGTGTCCCCAATGGTGTTGCACCTGCTTGGAAGGTCAGGGAAATGGATGGCACAGAGCTTCGAGTACCAAGTTAGTGGTGGAAATCCTGATTGCAAAGGAGGCTCGTGCTTTCAGGCGCCCCTTCTTTAAAAATTAACTTACCGGGGACGTCGGTGAGTCACGTTAACATTGGTTAATAAGTCACGTTAACCATTGGCTAATAAGTGACAGATCTCTGAGAGGTCCTCTGTATTCTGCCTTGTGCAGGCGCATCTATTAGCTCCCTGCTTCCAATCCCTCCGTCACTCCCCGTAGCAGGCAGCTCAGACAGGTTCTGGGCGACCCTGACTGGGAGAGGGACAGGTGGCCAGCGCCCGGAGGCCCGGTGCAGGCTGGACGCGTGCCCCAGAGGGTTGTTGGTATTCCGAATCAGAAGTGGGGCGCGTTCCCATGGTCAGCTGGAGCTGTTTTCCCCAGGGCGTGTCTTACGTGCCACTAAACCTTCCTCCCCCTGCACCTCCTCCCCAGCGGGGAGCAAAGGTGTCCCCCGTGGCTCTTCCTTGCCGACCACAGAAATGGTGGCTGCAGTTCTGTGCTTCTGTCTGGGCCCAGGAGCGTGTCCCAGCTCTGCTCTCGGACCCGGCATGTGGGGGTCCATGTGTCTCCCCAAGGACAGTGGCTCCCCGCCCTCCTCCGGTCCAGGGGGGCCTGTCCATGTTGCTCTGTGATTCCAGGAGCTGTCCTGCCCCCAAACGTCCACGTCAGGCCTGTGTTCGTGACGGAAGAGGAGGCGGCGAGTCTCCGCGAGTTCCCAGGGGAGCCCGGGGCCAGGTAGGGGCACCGGGTTCTCCTTCAGCCGCGCTTTGGGGGCCCCTTTTGTGGGTTTGTGTGCAAGCCCCTGGGACGTCCCGTCCTTCCTTCACCCCATCTGCTCCGCGCCCTGCCCTGGAACGGGCTCCTGGGGCTTCAGCAGAGAGAAGAGAGGCAGCTGGCACAGTGACGGGGGGGGAGGGGTATCAAGACCCCGATCTGCTGCCTGTCTGCTCTGTGACCTTGGGCCTTAGTTTTTATAAAACGGACCAGTGACCCCTACTTCCTGGGCTCCTGGTGAAGGCGGAAGTGTTAGCATGATGCCTGGTGTAGGGGGACTTCTCCTAGACCCCGCCGTGGCTGACTCTGGGGCCTGCCGTTCTCAGTAGACGGTCCTGCATCACTGGGAAGCCCTCGGCCAGGCCCCGCCTCGTTCTGGCGCCCGAGGTCGGCCTCTGAGGCTCTGTGGCCCCCGTCACCTGGTCACCGGTGCGGTGCTTGGTCTCCCCGGGGACGGGCACGTGCCCTGTGTGCTGCGATGTCCTCATGTCTCCCCTGTCCGCCAGCCCTCCCGCATCTCCAGCCGGACTCCAGGGGCGCTCTGCTCGGCACGCTCACAGGGGTGGCAGCCCCTCGGCCCTGGAAGAAGACGGGCACCAGGAAGCCACCCCAGAGCCCAGGCCCGCTGACACCACTCAGCCCAACGGCAGCGGGGAGCGGGGACACCTCTCCTCCGACCGGGACGCGGAGAGCACCCAGCCCGCAGAACCGCAGGCCACTGCTGGGGACCAGAGTCCTGGCCTGGGCCGCTCTCCGGGGACGGGGCGGGAGCCGGAGCTGGACTTGTCTGGCATCCACATTCCGGAAGCTCGGGACCCGCAGGGAACAGCCTCAGCTTCTCCTGCCGCCTCCGATGGGCATGTCCCGGACGGCGGCGGTCCTTCTCCCGAGGCCTCTGTCAGCAGCCCGGGCCCCAAGGAGGCCCAGCCTGGGGGCACAGCCCTCCCCTCGCCCTCCGCTCCGGACACGCTCCCCCTGAACGGAGCCCTAGAGCAGCCCGGAGACCTCTCGGGGGACAGTGGCCACGCCCCCGCTCTTAGGGGAGACCGTCCCCCCAGAAGAACCAGCCGGCCATTGTCACCGCCCGGCCCCGATTCGCGGCGGAGAGGAGCTGAGCCTCCGGAGCGGGGAGAAGGTGCGGATGGGGTTCGGGAGAGCTGCGACTCAGCCCCCCGCCCGGGATGCCATGCGGGCCGTGCGGACCTCCCAGGCCACAGCCCCTCGACAGACAGCCCCGACCCCGGGGCGACCCCCGCCCGCCCGGGAGCGCTGGTGCGCATGAGCCTCTACACGCACGGCGTCAAAGGGCTGGCGCTGTGCCTGCTGGCCCAGGAGCCGCTGCGGGCGGACGGCGCGGCCATCCTGGAGGTGGTGAGTGCTCTGCCCTCCCCCCCCAGCCCCGGGAGCGCGGGCGGGAGGTGCTCCCTGGCAGAGCAGGAGGGGACGGGGCTCCGGGCTGCGTGCCCTGGTGCAAAGGCCCTTGCTGATGGGGGGATGGCGCACACCGGCCCCCCTGGCTTTGTGGGGTGAGCGAGAGCAAGCCCTGGTACAGCTTGTTTTGCGTGTTCCTGTGTCTTGGACACGGAAGACCAAGTTGGAGTCTTGGTTGTGGCTGTGGGGCCAGGCACACAGGGCGCCCCCCTAACCCCCCAGCCTCGGGTTCCTCCTCAGCAGTGTGGGGCGCGGCCAGGCCCTGCGGTTCACACAGTGTGGTCATGCGCACACGGTCTGAACCTCGGCAGCTGCAGGATGAGTCGTCTGGAGTCTGTCCCTGTATGCTCACTCCGGAAGCTCCCCTCCCCGCCCCTCAGCACGGTACCCCGGTGAACTGGAGGCTCCTTCCTGGCCGGCCTGGGACACCCGAAAGCCTAACCGGCCCCAACAGCTCCTCTTAACTAACTGTCCCAGCCTGCCCCACTTCCAGCACTACCTTCTCTGGGGCGGCCCTGGAGATGCAGTTGCTATGGCAACAGCCTTGCCGGAGCTGGCAGGGAAGTGACAGGGATAGAACAGGAGGCTGACATTGCTGCAGGGTGGACGGTGTCCTGGGGCCTGGCTCGTTTGGGTTCTTAAGTGCACATTATTCTCAGCCGCTCATTAGCAGGCAGGGCTGTGACCCTCCGGAAAGGAGCAAGTCACCTTGTGGCTCAGAGAGGGATGGCAGCTGCCGGCTCGGAGCCCCAGGCGAGACTGCTCCTCCGCAGACCTGCCCGCTCCTCTGTCCCCTTTCCTCAGACACTGTCACCAGCAGTGGCTCCTCGGCTCCCAGCCCTCCTTCACCACGGCTCTCAGCCGCCACCTCCTCTGACACACAGGGACCACGGACTGTCCACTCTGCGAGGCTTCTGTTTTCACGGTCTTTTCTGCTCAGTCTCAAGCTGTAGACAAATTATCCTGAAGTGTTTGGATGCAGTAGGTAGATATGATAGCTTTACCTTCCCCCGCAAAAAGAAAAGGAAAAACCAGTTCAGGCTGCACGTGACGAAGGAAGGAAGACGTATCCTGTAGACTCAGTGTGTGCTAACCACCTGACAGCTATCCTTTCGCCAGGCGGCAGGATGGCTCTGGGGCCGGCACTGTAATTCCCATGTTACCAGCCAGGAAACAGGCCTCGTTGAGATAGAGACCCTAATGCAAGCGGCGGGTCCAGGATTCTTGTTTTCCCAACCCCACCCCAGCCACTCTGTCCCCTACTGACCTGACCTTGGAGTGGTCGGTGGGAAGGCGAGGAAAGGGGGAGGTGCCCGCCCTCTGTGGCCCCGGATATGTGCACGCGCCCTTGGTGTGTCGCAGCCCATCCATGTTGTTCGGACAGCTGCCGCCACGGGCTTCCGGGTAGTCAGGTGCCGTGTAGGTGGCCCCGGGAAGAGGATGCAGCTTGCTGAAGACGACGTGCCTCTTCTGAAGAGAGCAGGGTGGGATAACTGATGAGCTTGCTGGTGTGAGCCTGGGTGAAGGACCAGACCCGAAGGCCGCCTACCTCATCATTTTGGGGAGGCCTTTATGCCTTTACCCCTCCCCTGACCTGATTTCCGCCCGCTGCTGTCTAGAAAAGCAAGGCCCTGCAGAGGGTGACGGGGGGTGGGGTGGGGGTGGCGAGCACCGCCCCCCCCCCCCCCGATTGGTTCTGCCCTCACTGGCAGGCAGCCTGGTGTCGTTTTGCCATCTTGTCCTTCAGCGGAGCAACTGCCATCTCTCTGTGTTGGCCCAGGGGGGGCGGTTGGAGGTGGGTGGGAGGGGATCACGGGGAGCAGCCAGGAGAGATGGGATCAGTTCAGCGGGAACAGGCTAGACTCCCGCCAGGGGGCAGCATAGAGCTGCTGATAGTTCCTCTCAAAACCCAAAGGACTCTCACTGACCTTCACACACAGGGATCACACCGGTCCTTCATGACTGCAGGGGACAGAGCTGTCTGTGTGCTGGGGGTGAGCTTGGGGTTAGGGCAAGAGTGAAATCTGGAGGTGCACCCGTCCCTGTGAAACCGGTGCTTCTGAGGGAATGGTGTCAGGGCAGGGATGGTTCTACACCTGACGGCAGTCACATTTGAGCCCCTTTGCTTTGCTGAGGACCAGAAGCAGGGGGAGTCCGGAGTGAGGCCCAGCTCCGTGTGTCCAGGGCTGTGGGGAGGACTGCGTGTGTGTAGCATGTATCAGGGGTCGGCAGACTTCTCATGCCAGGGAACACACAGCAGCTATTTTCCACTTTGCACAGCTATTGAACTCTGATGTGACGGTTCGCAACCTTAGACAGTTGCAAATAACTGGTGTGGCTGCGTCCCAATAATACTTTATTTATAGACACGGAAGTTGGGACCTCAATAATTTTCATGTGTCACGATATTAATGTTTTGATTTTTTCCCCTTACCATGTACAAATATAAAAACTCAGCTATTCTTAGCTCTCGGGCTTCATAAACACGAATGGGCTGGATTTGGCGCAGGCTATGGTGTGCAGGCCCCGGCATATATGGAAGCACTGGGTTACCGGTGAACAATGCGCATGTCATCTGATGATTTTCATCTTCTTCCTCTATAAAAATGCCTTCTCTCAGGGTCATGACTTAAGAGTTTACAAGGGATTTGTTTAAATGTATTTCTGTTGATTTCATAGAGAAAGGGAGATAAAAACACCAATGATGAGAGAGAATCATTGATGGGCTGCCTCCTGCATGCCCCACGCTGGGGATTGAGCCCACAACCTGGGCATGTGCCCTGACAGGGAATTTAACCATGACCTCTAGGTCATAGATTGACACTTAACCACTGATCCACACCAGCCGGGCAGGGAGGTTTTTGTTTTGTTTTGTTGATTTTTTTACAGAGAGGAAGGAAGAGGGATAGAGAGTTAGAAACATCGATGAGAGAGAAACATCGATCAGCTGCCTCCTGCACACCTCCTACTGGGGATGTGCCCGCAACCAACGTACATGCCCTTGACCGGAATCGAACCTGGGACCTTTCAGTCCGAAGGTTGATGCTCTATCCACTGAGCCATACCAGCCGGGCAGGGAGGGTTTTTAACTTAAGTGCGGGGCCTCACCTCCCAACAGTCTTCTCAGCCGCTGCCTCTGAACCAGCACACAGAAAACCATGTGACCGACAAGTCCCAGCCCTTGCAGTCGGTGCGAGGCTGTAGCATTCTAGAAGCCCAGTAGAGGGGAACTCCTTGCAGACAGTGGAAGCCTGGGGAGCCAGGCCTGACTGAGAGCCGGGAGGGTGGGGTGCCAGTCAGCGGTGCTGGGCAAACGGGCAGCCTCCGTGGGAAAGTCGGAGCTGGGAGGAGAGGTGCGAAGGCCAACGACGGTGGCTATTTCTGGCTGGTGAGAGGATGGGCTATTTTTCTTTGCTTTTTCCTTCCTTTTAAAATTTATTTTTCTGCAATTTTACAACAGCATTAAAATAGAAGGGCGGAAGTTAGCACTTCTCTTAAAACGGGTAAAAACGTTGGGCAGAGTCCTTTCTGCCAAGTCAAGTATCCCCGTGGGTGTTGTTGTTTGGGTGACCGCTGGTGAGGCGTGGGGCCTGCGGGCTAACCGCAGCCGGGGCCCGTGGGCTCCTTCCAGTTCCACAGCAGCCTGGCGTCCCTGAACGGGCTGGAGGTCCACCTGAAGGAGACGCTGCCCAGGGACGAGGCCGCCGCCTCCGGCAGGACGTACAACTTCACGCACTACGACCGCGTCCAGAACGTGCTGACAGGTGAGGGCCGCAGGGCGCATCGCTGTGGCTGGAGCACCTCCTGGGGGGTGGGGTGGGGTGGGCCGGGGTTAGACCTGGGCCGTGAACAGAGGGTTTGGCCGCTCTGTCCAGAGCTGTAAATGTGCCTAGAACTGTGATACCCACAAACTGGTGTCGCTTCTGACCGGGGACAGTGGCACTGTCAGGGCCCAGCTCCCTGCAGGCCTGTGTCGCTCCCCGCTGGCACCTGCACGCGTGTCCGAGGCCACAGGCCCGGGCTGGGGAGATCTGGGAAGGGGTCTGCCACTCACAGCTCTGTCCTCTTCCGGAAGCGAACCTGCCGCAGGCGGCCGCCCCCCAGGACCGCCGCTTCCTGCAGGCCGTCCGCCTGATGCACGCCGACTTCGCCCAGATGCCCTCCCTGTACGAGATGACCCTCAGGTGAGCCTTCCCCTGCGTCACCTCAGTCCTGCACAGGAACCGCCTTCCCGGGGCCCGGGGGAGCCTTATTCATGAGGGACGTTCCAGTGACTGCCTTTAGGGTCTTTGATTTGCCCTGGTGGCTGCTATTATCTACTCGCATGCTTTCCTTTGTCGTGTATTTTTGGGGTCCCCTCCTGGGGCTCAGACCTGCTTTAGACATTGGGGGACAACAGTGAGGACACCTGAGATCCTCACCCTCTCGGAGCTGGGGAGGAGGGTCTCCATCTTCTTGTCATAAGTGATGCTGAGCGATGTCTTCTCACCTGTCACATCATCGTCTCATTATAGTCCCGTCTCCTCCCAGGTCCAGGAAGTAAACATTGCCCCCTCACCCAGCAACCCAGAGAGACCCTTCGTTATTAGTTTGACGTGTATTACTCCAAGTTTTGTTGTTTTTAATTTCCTTTTTTAAAATTTGAAGTATTTCTATTAGATATTTTAAGTCTTTCTTTAGAAAACAGGGTCATACTAATGTCCTGTTCACAAGCTCTTTCCATGCCATTGCATGCCCCCAGCACTCCATGCCAGTGGCAGATATCTATCTGTTCATCATTATTGTCATCCGAGTATGTAACCAAGTGAATTCTCCTTTCTCCCACATGCTGCTCTGTGAAACCAGCAGCAGGACACAAGGCAAGTGGGAGGTCGAGGGGAGTGTGCTGTGTGACTAACTTCGGGACGATCTGGACACGTGCATGTCCCCTCATTTTACAGACGGGGACATCGGAGCACAAGCAATGGCAGTGCCTTGCCCCAAAGCACATATTTTTAAAGTGGCAGGGCCCGGCTTTTAACTCTTGTCTGACTCTATAAAGTACACGTTCTCTCCTGTGTCCAGTTTGGGGGCCTCTAGGGCAGTCCCAGACAGTCCGTGAGGTCTGAGATCCGCTCCGGCAGCGGCAGCTGTTACCACCTCTCTCCCTCTCCTAGAAACGCCTCCACGGCCGTGTACGCCTGCTGCAACCCCGTCCAGGAAACCTACTTCCAGCAGCTGGCGCCGGCCACGCGCGGCTCCGGCTACCCCAGCGCCCAGGACACCGCCTTCAGCCTCCCGGGCCGAGCCAAGCAGAAGCTGCTGAAGCACGGGGTGAACTTACTGTGAACGGGGCCTGGGGGAGGGCCTCGCGGAGATGACTATCCAACGCAGTCCCCCCCCTTCCCCCCAGCAGCGCTGCCTTTTCACACAGAGACCCCCTGCTCACTCTCCTGGGAAGGTTCCTTCTTAGGAAGCTGGGATGTTTGAGTGCTGGTCCTCTTTCACGGATGGGAGGGAACCCGGCAGTTCTTCGGACCCGCAGACCAGAGCACGTGGTAAAGACCTTGGTGCACTGGCAGTGCCCGGCCAGCACAGGTGCTCCAGCTCCTTCACCAAAGCGGACCAGGGCCAGTTAGATCTGACACCTGCCGCTGGTCCATCCCAGCCTTAACGCGGGTCACAAACTACAGGTGGCATTCTTTCTAGAACGGAGTTGTCCTGAGTGTTCTCCAGCCCTGCCTGCAGGGGGTGATATGAGGTGTGAGCGCACAGAGGTGGCATGTTTGCTAACCAACTGCCTGAAACACCACTTCCCAGCGGGATTATCTTCCGAGTGGTCCTCCTGGGAGGGAGGGCTGAGATGGGGTGGGGGGAGGGGGCGCAAGAAGAGGAGGGTACGGAGCTACCTTGTCTGAAGTATCCTGGAACTAGACTCAAAACTTAAGAGTCCGGCCCTGGCCAGTTTGGCTCAGCAGGTATAGAGTGTCAGTCCGTGGATTGAAGGGTCTCGAGTTCGAAATTCCAGGGTGCAGGCTGGATCCCGGTAGGTGGCATGCGGGAGGCAACCACTCAGTGTGTCTCACATCTGAGCTTTGCACCCCTTCCTCTTGAGTGTCCCCAAATGGGAGTTTCCAAAATGTTTTGGGGCAAAAGCAGACCTGTGCTTCCGGGTGGCTGTGTGTGAGGGAACCACACTCATTTGTGTGTTTCATGTCGATTACATCATAGTCAGACATGCTATGATCATACGGTGCTGATCATAGGATGAAGCCATTTACCAAAGCCTCCTCTCAATGTTTACTGGAAGATGCCATTTGAAAGCAGCGATGTTAATAATTGCATCTGATGTTTATGGCATGGTGTCTTTTTCTTGAAACAAGTTTCCAAGGGCTAAAATAAAAATAGCCAAAATTGCCATTGAGTTCTGATCAATTAAAGAGCAACATTTCTGGTGACCAAGTTCAGGTGGGGGTAAGGTATTTTGAGTGTGTGTGCGTACGCACATATTTTGCATACACATCTGTGTGACACGTTTCTCCTTTTCGTGCCTGAGCCAGGGTGGCAAGGGAGGAAGGTGCACTTCAGAATGGTCTCTGAGTGGGCCAGGGGCCCAGCCAGCTGCTCTGAGGAGCCCCAACTTCCGAAGGCTCCCCCTCACCCTCCTGCCACTCACTGGCCCAGAGGGCCACCTTCCCACGTCCAGCTCCAACAAACACCTATTTTCCCACTTCTCTGCTGAGTTCTCCAAGAAAAACTCATCACAGGTCTTCACGCCAACCAAGCAAGGAACCTTCAGGACTAACTCACACAGAACACGTTGCTTTTCCTTTTCCTGGGGGGGCGTTTTTAAGCCGCTCAGCTTTGCCTCTTGCTCCAGAGCGGACGCCCCCAGAGTGGAGCCGGTGGATGACAAGCTGTCGTGTGGCGAAACGGGGACAGTTTGGAGCCTCCACCCACTGGGCGCTCAGCGAACCGTCTGATTCAAGGACCCTTCACACGAGATGCTCCACCAGGAAATCGCCACCGCCGCCCTTCCCACGTGGCAGATCTTAATCTTGTCTGTTTCGCATCCAGAAACCGCTCGTCTGATTTCCCTGGGCTGCCATCGCGTTAGAGATGCTTTTAACACAAAAAGCTTCGGTGTCTGAGCGTCAGAGCTCCGGCGGCCGGGTGCTTCCCGTTAGGTGGGTCTGCACATCCAGCGAGGAGCGCCCAGCGCGGGGCGTGGGGCCCCGGGCAGGAGACCCAGCCAGCCCGTGGGCAGCAGGAGGTACCCCCATCTGTGTGCAAGGGGGTCAAAAGGCACTTGAGTCTGAATGGACGTCCTGCATCTCCAACCAGCGCCAGCGGCAACAGCACCTGTGGGCTTTGCGGTCAGAGTCCCGGGTTCCAATCACAGCTCTGCGACCCACGGCCCTGGACACCGGTCCGAGTGACTTCGTCTCTCTCAACCCCGGGTCACGTGCTTTAGAACGGAAAGGAAGACGCAGTGTATTTAAAAGCGGGGCATCCTGTGGGCCCTCTCTGCCAGGCATCCTGTGCGGGGTCCCTCTGCAGGCGGTGCAGGGGCCTGAATGCACGTTTGCGTTCTAGACGGCTGCGTTGACTTGGCTCCCTGGTTCTCACTGCCGCTGTCCTCCAGCCACCGCATGACCTGGGCCACGTCAGCTGCCCGCTCTGAGCCCGTTTCTCCTGCTCAGTGTGCACAACCGTCCCTCCTTACCCGTGTGCTGCCCATGGAAACACTGTCTGTGGAGGAACCTTCTAGCGCGCACGGTGCTCTCTGTACTCAGGGAGGAAGGCCCTCACCTTGAATCGGGCGGCTAAGGCCTCAGAAGTGTGGGAACACGGGGAAGGCGGCGGTAACTGGAAATCAGGACCCATGTGTGTGCCCGGGAGGAAGGCAGAAAACCAGTCAGCCCGTGTGTGCTGCCTCCTGCTCCCCAACGCTCCAATCTGTCTGAGTCTTCTCCCCGCCATCTGTCAGCAGCTCCAAAATATGTGGCCTGATTCTGTCCTGCTCGCTGTGCTCACATCTGCTGAGCGAGACTCCGTGGGGAGGTAAATGTTATTGGGGGGTGGTGGGGGGCTGGCGGCAGG